>JASDQU010107986.1:6030-19849 GCA_032191745.1 Picea mariana | reverse complement strand
CGCAAGCACGCCCTCCAAGTAAATCGGGGTGAGAATCGACCTTGAGACCTCATTTTACATAGTTCCTTCCATTTACACGGCACTTGCCAATCGGTCTACACCCCTGTGGGCTTCTTCAATTGTATTTTAATAGAGAGGTACTTCAATTATAATTTTTTTTTTATTATTAATGGTCATTATAGAAGAGTATTATAAAAATCAAACTAAAATTAATGTTAAAACCTTTAAAATAAGGTATAAAATGCATCTAAACATATTAAAAGTTATGAATAAGTTGATCATAAGAGAACTTAATCAAATAAAATGTGAATGAAAAAAAATTCAAATAATTCAAATCAAACATACAAATCCAAATCTAAAGTGAAAAGGAAATAGTTTAAAACACCAAGCAATTAAACTTCATCATCATAGTGTTGATGAAAAGAATATTGGATTTTCTTTATCATAACTAAAATTTTAAAGTAAAAAACTTTTTAAAATATTTTAATTTATAATTACTTTCAAACGGATTTATCTTTACTATTCAATTAATAATGAACAATAAATTTAATATTATTATTATTATTATTTTTAAATTTAAATATATTTCATCAATTGTATTAGTAAATCTGTAAATGCATTTATTATATTTATAATTCTTCACTCAAACTTCAATATACTAATTTATCAATTGAATTCTTTTTTTATATATTAATTATTATTTTAATATGTTTTATAATATTTAAATAATATTCCTTGTGAATTTTTTTTTAAATCTTTTCATTATTTTTTTTACTAATCATTGTTTTTAATGTCTTCTAATGATATGTATTATGGATGACTTCTATATGCATCCATAGAAAAAACTTATTATAATTCTAATATATTATATTAGTGGAGAAACAATTAATTTTAATTTATATAATGTTTTTATTAATCATTATTTTTAATAAATAATTTTGAAATTTTGAATATTTTAAAAATTTTAGATGAAAATTTATTCAAAATTCATTATTCACATCATCATTTTTGACAAATTTCTTATTGAAATTTAATTTCTTATTTCCATTTTACTTTAAAAATGTTATAGGTTTTTTTTGTGGTCTAATTGATCTAATATCAAAAGAGTATATTTGTAGTGTATTGTTCAAATATATTTTATTTATTTCTCTAATTCCAATTCTAATGAAGGAGATTAAAAAAATAATGATTCTTACAACATACTTGTTGAATCACTTTCATTATTATTTTAATAATCATTGCTTATAATATATATATCTAGAATATGTGTTATTTTAATGTAAAGATTCAGATTAAAGAAGAGAGAGCAAAGAAAACATAATGTAAAGCCACCACGGAGCTTTTTAATGACGGTCAAATGCAGAAAAAGCGCTTGAAAGCTGGTGAAATTCAAATTTATGAACCAAACACTGTCTATCCAAGTCCAACGAATATTACGATGACATGTCATTGTTGGTTATTATGTCAGAAAGAAAATCAGAAAAGATTCTACCAGATGGAATCACTGTCCACAGAGATGACGATGACATCTCATTGTTTGTTATTATGTCAGAAAAAAAATCAGAAAATATTCTACCAGATGGGACCACTATCAACAGAGATGAGGATGGAGGGTTGAGGCACCTAGGATGCTTCACATATCATCAATCAGTCTAGGATGTTTTAGATTAAGGTCTTTCTTACGTCAAGATGAAGTTATTGCAAATATGTCATTATTGAGCATCTGCCAACTTATTCTAACTATTATGTAGTAACCATAAATGTTTGTGATATATGTTACTAATCATCTTCCTTCCTAAATTGGCATATAATTTATGCTTTCTCAAAACTTGCAACACCATTTTTTCATTGAGTAAATGGGAATATCATCTAAGAAAATGATCACAAACTTATCTAGGTACTCCTTGAGCACTCCATTCATTAGGCACATGAAAATTGTTGGGACATTTGATATCCCAAATGACACTAGTATAAATTCATAATGCCCATATCTTGTCATGGATGTCGTCTTGCTTGATAATAACCTGACCTCATGTCAATCTTGAAAAATATTATTGCACCTTTCAATTAATCAAATAAATCATCAATCCTTTGCAAAGGATATTTGTTCTTTATGGTGACAAACTTGTGCGTATAAATGCCTTCTTAAAAAATTCTTCTAGTTGCATATGCAATTCCTTCAATTCTAGTGCATGCCCATTCTGTAAGGTGTCTTGGACACTGGGGAAGCTCATGGTACCAAATCAATGGCGAAATCAATATCTCTCTTAGGTGGCAGTCCTAGAATTTTTCCAAAGACATCTTCAAAATCCCCTAAGACTAGATGGTCTTCAATACTTGCCACATTATCCCTAGATACCTCTTCCGTACAGGCTGCAAAAATTTGACATCCCTTCCTGAATTTTTTTTTTTCAGCAGCATGGTTGAAATTTCTCTAGCAATTGTTGCTCTCAAAATGCTTTGAATCTTGCTTTGTTTCCCATCCTCATCAAGAAAATTTATGGCCTTGTTGTAATTAACCAACTCATTGATCTTCCTTTTAGTCGCTGTGGCTAATTGAACTAACCAAAATTTATTATGCTTACTCCTTTGCAAGTAAAAATTTTCAACAATGTCAGAGTTTATGTAACTATGGCTAGCTCGAGAATCAATTAAAATTGATATGGGTTGGTTATCAATCTTATCTTCCACTTCAATCATGGGGGATTGATACTCTGCTTGCTTGTTATCCAAGGATGCATAAATCCTTGGCATGCTTCCTCCCATATTTTCAACTGTTTCATCCTCTTGAATGTCGTGTACTATTCTCATTCTTTCACCTTTGTGAATCTAGTCCTTATATAAATGATTTCCTTTACATTCCCAACATTGTTACAGGTTGTTTCCTTGACATTTTCCCAAATGAATATGTTGTCTTGTGCTAATTTTGGGTTGATTGACCTTGTTGATTTGCTTCAGAGTTATTCATGAAAAAACATGGTTTAAAACCCTTATGCCTTTTCTCTTCCTTACCCTTCATCTTTTCATTCCAATATTTTTGGAAGAATGACCTCCCTCTTCTTTTCTCATAAAGATGCTTTTCTCTCCTCCAAAGTTCTGGGGTTATCATATTGTATCTTGTCACTGTGCAAAGAGGGTAACCCACTCAAAAAACCTTTGGATTTTGACCTTCTCATCCTTTGTGAAGCCCACATACTTCAAAAAATCAAAGAACCTCTTATCATACTCATCCATTGTCATGCTTCCCAACTTGAGTTCAAAGAATTCTTTCATCTTTGTTTCATATTAATGCTCTGATAAATATTTCTTTTGGAAATATCCTTTGAACTGCCTCCATGAAAACTTTCTCTCATTAAGGTGCTTGGGTTTCTTAAGATGATCCCACCACATCGCTTCCTTTCCTTGCGAGTGGTAGGTTGCAATTCTTTCTTCTACCATGGAGGGATAATCGTGCAACTGGAAAGATTTCTTCATTTCCAATAGCTAGGCCTTAGCCTTTTATCCCTTCCTTTGATCACCATTTAAAGTAGGTGGCTTGATTTTCATGAGATCACCTTGAAATATGTATCCCTTAGGCCTTCTCCTATGTCTCCTAACATGAGAGAAACTTGGGCTGCTCCCTGGCCCTGAACTTGCATGAGTTCTCCTAGTGTATTTCTCTAGGGAATGTTGATGCTTGTTGATGCTCCTTGAATGCCTATCATTCCTATGTACATCTGATCTAGGTGGATATTGGTGGCCACCCGCCTATTCCACTTGGACCCACACCATCATTTCTTTTAGTTTTCCAGTTTCCTTAATTGTAGCACAATTTACTATTTTTGGCAGTTTTTCGGGTCTTGAACTTCCAGAGCCGTTTTGAGGCCCTAAACGACGTTTTTTGGGCATGAATGCTTCGACGAATATGGGTCCGCTTCGGACTCGATATTCTTTGTCAGAATTGTATTCCTCGGATAGTTCTTTCTAACGATGTATCATGCGCATCAAACGAAGATAGTATGCCAAAGTTACGACCCCGAGAAATTGATGTACCAATTTACCCCAACGGGGCCCATATTCTGGCGTTTCATCTCCCATAGTTAGGTTTTTGGATGTTTATGGTTTTCCATTGTTTCTAAATAATATATAGGCCTTCGAGCCTCATTGTAACACAGAGTTCAGAGGCCAGTAGCCGCCGTATATCTTCTCAGAGATAAACTACCATCGCCCAAGCTACTTTATTTACATTATTTCTGTAAGCATATTTCAGTCATTTGTTGTTAATGAAATGAAGTTTTACTTCCACCGCATCTTTGCGTTTATGTGTATTTATGTATTTCATTTTGTTCATGCATAAATCCGGATCAGTGGTATCAGAACTGTCTGCTCTTTCTCAATCCTTCTTTGCATGTCCCCAACGAGGTCAGGGTATAAGGGGTTAGGGCTCGATCTGGTTGAAACGTTGTAAGATCGGCCTCGCAGACCCCGACGACCGCCCATGGGAGAAGAAAATAAAGATGAGGGAGCAAGATATCCTATCAAATTATTGCTCGAGGAGGCCCTTGAGAGACAAAGGAATGCGATGATGGACAACTTTGCCTAGATCCTTCAACGACTACCCACTAGAAGTGTATCTACATCCAACAGCCACTCTAGAGGTGCCACTCCTTTCAAGGTACATGAAAAATTTAGCATCCCCATATTTGAGGGCCAAATAGATGGAGATTTCATTGACAGATGGTCGAATCTGTTAGAAGGATATTTCTCAGTTCATGACTTTTCAAGGACTGGTGGGAAACCTACTGGGAGAAACAGAGCGAGGGGGAACCCTCTCTGTTCTCGGTCGTACCCAATTGGAATTCTTTCTGAGACGCCATCAAGGAAAAATATTATCTCGTGGGAAGATATGAGGATAGATACATACAATGGACTACGTTGTAGTGTGAAAGGGACCAAGATGTGCATGAGATAACGAATCCGTTCCATACCCTAAACACAAAGATGAGTATCAAAGATTCATACAAACATTTGGTGTTAAAGTACCACAGTTGTATTCATATATACATTCACGAGGAAATGGAGTTCCTCGACATATCCTCACTTGGTGCGGCATACCGGTATTCTGCCAATATTGAGCAGACGTTCAAACAGAAGAAGCAAGACTTTGGATTTGTGAATCATAAGCAAGGGAAAGGTACCCATAAACTGTCGAACAAAGGAACAAGCCAAGGCAGGGCATCCCAGGACAACCCGCCAAAGCTACAAGAAAAGAAAAACACCACAAAGACAAAAATAGACATGTGGAAGTGGTGCGAGTTCCATAAGAGCTCCACTCACAAGACAAGTGAGTGTCGGGCCAAGCAATCACCGGCAGCCGAGTTGAAGGCTTTCGAATTGGACGCAGTCTCTGAATCTGAATCAGAACCCGACACGGGGAATGACAGGGGGAAGAAGATTATCGATGCAGATCCCAATGCCACTATTTTGACCTCAAAGATCCAGAAGAAGGAACGAGAAGATCCAGAGGAGGAAGAGCGCCTCTTCCATTCCTAGATGTGGTTAAAGGGTTCCCCGTTGCAGTTCACTGTCGACAGTAGGAGCCAAAAGAACCTCATCTCAGTAGAGGTCGTGAAACAACTGGGCTTGTCGACCACAACACACCCACAACCATACACCATTGGGTTGTTTCACCAAGGACGGGACCTTCACATCAGTCAACAATGTCGCCTTTGCTACAACATCAATCCCTTCACAGACGAGATATTATGTGACATTGCTCCTCTTGATGTTTTTGATGTACTATTAGGCCAACCATACTTGTGGAAGCGACATGTTGTGTATGAGTCCAGGCCTTGTGTTGATATTATTGCTTTGGGAAATAAGCTATACAGGATACTGGAAATAGCACTGCCTACAACCATCTCTTTAATTACTGCAAAACAATGCAGTAAGATGATTGCCAAAACCAGGAAATTTGTTTTCCTAATGATCCACCCTCAGGGAAAGAAGAAGACTGTGGCCACGACCTCCAGATAGGTCCCATCTACATGATAGTAAAAGATGGATAAGCTCATGGAGGACTACGAGGACATATTCACCTCCCCAGCACCCCATTGATCTGACCCCAGGTGCGTCACTGCCCAATGGACCAATCTATCGACGCTATGTTCTGGAGAATGACGAAATCAAGAGGTAGATTCAGGAGTTGTTTCATAAATGTCACATCCGATCGAGTTCATCGCCTTGTGGGAGCCCGATCGTGCTGGTGCAGAAGAAGGATGAAACTTGGAGACTCTGCATTGACTATTGAGCATTGAACAAGATCACTACGCAAAATAGGTACCCGATACCACGGATTGATGACCTTCTGGACCAACTCAAGGGGGAGAAATATTTCAGCAATATCGACTTGAAGTCTGGGTATCACCAGGTACCAATCGAACCCTTTGATGTGTGGAATATTGCCTTCAAGTCCAAGGAGAGCCTTTTCGAATGGCTGGTCATAGCTTTCGGGTTTACTAATGCCCCTGCAGCCTTTATTAGACTAATGGATGACATCTTGCGACCATTCACCAACTCCGTTGTTGTGGTGTACTTGGATGACATTCTGATCTTCAGCCAGACTTGGGAAGAGCACCTCCACAACATCCCATAGGTCCTCCAAACACTGCGGCAACACAAGTCATGTGCCAATTTGGAGAAGTGCACTTTTGGCATGACCCAGGTTCAATATATGGGATACATTATTGATGAGCAGGGGGTGAATGTGGATCCAACCAAGATCCAAGTCATTCAGGATTAGCCAGCCCCAACCACTCTAACAGAGCTCTGCAGTTTTTTGGGTCTTGCCAATTTCTACCGCAGTTTCGTGTTGGGATTCTCTCGTATCACATATTCTCATGAGGAGACATATCCAATCCTTTCTTATGATTTCTACAATGAGGATGAGGGTAGCACTCTTAGAAATTATATTTCATGTGAGTTGGAAGATATAGGGCAGAGGCGTTTCACACTTTACAATTTGGAGGATCGCCTGTTGGTGACCGAGGATCAGGTTACACATGTGTTGACAAGAAATGATGGATCTCGTAGGTTGATTGAGGAGATTTCTTGGAGATCCCAGATGGAGGAGCGACACATTGATATAGTAGGTGGATTCACTAGTTCCCAATTGAGCATCATCATGGAGGAACTAGAACAACTGAAGTCAAATTACTTGCAACTATTTATGGGTAGGGACATATCTCTCAAGTTTGCAGAGGACAAGGACCAAGAGATTTAGGAGCTACATTATCAGTTGAGCATGGCATGCTCTTCACCACCTATAACATGGACTCCATCATCTTTGGAAGCAGTGACACAGGAGGGCATGTGTGCCACACATATTGAGAGGGATGAGAATTTCGAGTTGCAAGTACTCGAGGAGAGTTTGGATTGCGCTCTGAGTTGGCATTCCAGGGATCATGTGCCCTTTCTTTTGGAGAGCTCATTAGAGGTTTCAATATTATCTACAAAGGAGATAGTTGAGAACATTCCTTGTGGACCATGTCGTAGGGAGATATACCGATAATTGGATTGGGTGGATAGATACATGAAGTATATGGACACACCTTGGGATGTAGGTTCAGTCATCATTAGTAGAGTGTTCGGTCCAGTAGTGTATACAAGATATAGGATGGTATAGGAGGACACGGTGGTGGGCAATAGTATACAGGAGCCCTCCTTGACACATGGTGGTGTTCACTGGAGCTTCGAGGTGTTTCCTCCAGGTAGACCTCCTGAAAAAGTCCTTGATTTTATCATTGGGATAGAGGACAGTCGTGAATTGATGTACGATGAGATGGCTTGGTTGTCTAGGATCCATGATAGAAAGTCCCTGGAGTGGCGAGTGAAGTTAGAGTGTGATGAGCAGGTGATTGTGATTAGAGTAGTGCAACATCAACATTGTGGCATCTCTTTGAGATTGGTATGGGACCTTGGGATTGCAATTGTTAACAACTTGAAAACCGACACCAATGGGATTGCTAGTTTATGTAGGTTTGGTTGTTTTGAGGAGGGTCTTTTGAGGAGTTGATCGAGTTCATAGAACCCCCGATTGCTTGGATGATCAAGAACAGTTAGGCAGGATCTTATGACAACACCTCGCAGATTCACGCTATGAGCAGAAGATACTCCAGCTTCTCCAGGATGGTTTGGGACCCTAGTATCATTTTCAGTCAGATTAAGTCACTGGAGCATCAGATTACGATAACATTTCTTGGGTACAAGCAATATTGGGGTGGGAGGATTTGTAATGTCCCATTTTTGGAAAAATTAAATATTTAATTAATTATTTCATTATGTTGAACCTAAAGTTAAATTTGGCAACTAATATTTAATTAATTATTATTTAATTTTAAGTGACTTAATCAAAATAACCTTATAAAGTCACTTTATTAAATAAAGTGCTCGTCTAGAAGCTTTGAGAATGTTTGGTTAGATATCTCTACAAAGATCCACATAACCTTTAAAAGCAAAAGAATGCAGGTCATTTGGGAAGATTGGATTTTGGATCATTTTCTTGTGGAGTGCTCGGTGAGCCAAGGTTTTCGTTAGGGTTTTCGAAAAACCCTTTCCTTAGAGTTTGGCTTCGGTGGTGAGACTATCCACCCTAGTTAAAGAAAGAGGGGAATCCATCTAGGGTTTCCATTGGAGCTTCCGTCCCGTTTCATCTTGGTGTTCTGTTTGGAGAGAACGGGCATTGTTCCACGTTATGTTTTTTTATTATTGATGTATTGCAACTGCCATAACAACCATTTCTTCTTATAAAGTTGTATTCAGTGGTCCCGTAATAATAAAATTCCCTTGTTATATCTTCCATTTATGTGTTCTTTGATGTGTATATGATATGTTTGAAGAAATTACAAGGGTTTGTCACAAAGTTAAAGCCCTAATTTGTTTTACAAATTAAAACCCTAGTTTTCTCATAAGCGAGATCTTATAAACTATTTAGTGGTCTCCCTTCACTTTACTTCACAATTTGGTGAACGAATCACAAGTCTACCAAATAATTTATTTGCCTCCATTATTTATCCACATCATATTAAATAATGTAGAGAATTATTCAATTTCTACTTCTGCTTCCTGTAATATGACCATTGATGTTTTCTCATTTTACTAAGAAATTCAATGCATTTATTTTATCATGGATTTCCTTTACCCTAGAATGATAAAATATTCATATCTTTTCAGGTTTATATTTTTTCTCCAAGGTAAATTCCTCATTGATTATTGCTTGAAATGTTAATGCCTTATTGTTCATCGCCTCATCCTCCCTTGCTTCTTTTGTTGGTTTCCTTCTCGAGCCTTTCTTCACATGCCTTTCCTCTTGAGATGGGTGGCCATTCCTCATCGCATGAAGGTGAGAAATTGGTGGTTTCTAATGAGAGGGATATTTCCATAGTGCACTTCTATTTCAAAATTACAAGTTGTTTCAAAGTTCTAATCACCACTTCTTGCACCTAGGGGAGGTATTTCTCCTTCTTATACCTCAGACTTTTTATCCTTGGAGACTCTTGTCTTGCCTCTTTCTCATTATGAATAGAAAAATATTTAACATTCCAATTAGTTGTGGGGTTTCTATGGCCCTTGCTATTGTCGTTTTGGTGACTATATTGAAGAATCCATCTTCTTGAGTAGCCTTGTGAGAGATTGGGGGGGGGAGGGGGTGGAGACCTTTTTGGACATTTTTTTTGAATTATTAATAATCATGGTAGAAGTTGCACTTAAATGGAATTTTCTCATAACTAAGATTTCATGTATGAACTCAATCTCTAATATGGATTTCCAAATATTTCAAAATCCCTTTTTTAGGTGAAATTCTACACAACCTCTTGAATAGGTTTACATTCCTGCTTGGATTCATTGTTGTCAATATATTTCCTTAAAATTTTATCCATGTCATTTAGAGTTTTATCATCCCAGAGATCCAATGGGACAAATGGGAGACACAGACGATAGAATATCTATTGGAACTTCATATTTTAAATATTGTTCATTGACACCTAAAAACCATGGTCTATTCTAAAAATGTTGTCGCTGTCAATGTTGTGCTCAAAGAGAATGGAGTATAACCCTTCTAAACAACAAAAACCCCTCACCGATCCTTGGATACGAGGGAGCCATTGCAGAGAAATATATGCTTTCGAAGGCTTAGGGCTTATCTAGGTTCCATTGAATTTATCTATTGGGGCATCTCTACAAACATGAACACTATGCATACATGGAGTCTCAATTTTACAACTAATATCATCAAGGGTTACGTTCTTTTGTAAACCAATTTTCAAGCTCATATCTTACCGATTTTTCTTTTCATGCAACATCACTTGCAAATGCTTTGAATGCATCCACTTTTTCAGTAAAGGGACATGAGATGGATCTAACACTCCTTTTGAAAACATTTTCCATAGAAGACCATAAGAGAAATATAGGGTTTCAAAAGAGAAGCCCCATCTTTTTAATAATAAAATCTGATTCACTAAACAAATTTAACATTCAAAAACTTCCTATTTGATATTGTTTTTAAGTGGAAGGGTATAAATTGTTACAGTGACTTCTAACAAGATTTTATATTCAAAACATATATTAATTAAGTGATGTGTGAACATAACTAATCTATTACAATGTTAGGGTGCATTAGGGTCTATTACTTCTTTCATGTTAAACTTGTCAACAAGTGTTTTAGTATTTGATCACTATACCATTAGAAAGAAACACCAATAGGCATTTTAACTAAGTTGTTTTCTATTATTTGATCACTATACCATTAGAAAGAAACAACAATAATCATTTTAACTAAGTATTATAATAACTTTTGGTTCTACAATTTTGGACCTGAATTATTGATTGTGAATACTTTAATTAAAGTTGATTTCTTATGGAAGGCCATAACACATTGATCAATATAAAACTAATCATGTGCAATATTTGCACTAAGTACTATAAGGAGTAACTTTGAGTTCTACAATTTTTGTACATGAATTACTCATTATGAATACTTTAATTAAAGTTGATTCTACATGGAAGACATGCTCCTAATTTTGTGCTTATCTTAACATTTACGCTTATTTTTTTTATAATCCCTAATATGTTAGTATGTATAAAAGATGATCAAATAAAACTACTCAACCTCATCTTCAAAAAATGAGTAAAACAATATTAATGACCATGCTTTCTTTTCTTATTTATTTAAAGGAATTTAATATACAAACAAAAGAAATATAAATCAAATTCTAGCATTTTATTTGACAAGATGCTTCATTTTATCACAATGTGGCAAACATGCCTCCTCTTGAATGTGGGAATGTTATAATGAAGTGTAGTCTACTTGCAACACATAAGGAATATCCTTTTGGCTAAGAATCCATGAGTGGGGTTTGTATTTCATCAAAATCGTTTAGAATTTGCACCATTCTTTAACCACTTGAAACACCACATTTTCATGGGGAAAACATTGCATGAGGGGCTAACCATGACTATAGGGGTTTTAAACCTTGGCGAGGATATTATCACAATTTCTACTTAAATATTAAAATAGGACTTTGTTAACAGTTGTAGCATTTATTTAGCCACGTACATGTTCAATTCTTATCTTTTCTTATGTTGTGAGAAGTGGATTTCTCTTGTATCAATTCTTATATTTTCTTATGTTGTGAGAAGTTCTCTTGGATATGTGATAAAAGATGTAATGCTTTCTAGATTACCCATGTGGAGGGTTCTAATACAAGATTTGGCACGAAGGATGTCTCAAGAAATTAAAATAAGGGATCTTAGTAAAAGGAAGGATGAGAACTTGAAGAGAGATTCAAAAAATAATAAGAAAGAAAAGAAGAGCAAACAACTAACTATATAGTTTCCTACAAACTTGCAAGCATATTTAGTTTCAATGGAGGTTACAAGTATTCCAAAGGTAGGAGAGATTTTACAACTCTATTAAAAGAAATAACCACCTAGAGTTTGCCTTACAAATATTTAATGTATATTTATAGCTCAACATCATAAATAAGTAGAAAGATTTTGAGAAGAAATGTTTGTGGAATTCAATTTAGAAGTCCATTTGCAATGTGCATACATGTGTATGAACTATAATAAATCATAGTACAAGTTCATATAAGTTTAAGTAGAAACAAGTTTCATACATCAAATCAAAAGTAAGAATGTTTTGTGGTTCATGATGTTGGTGTTCAACAAAAGGATCAATCCAGTGATAGACAATTCTTGAATTGTATTTTAATAGAGAGGTACTTCAATTATAATTTTTTTTATTATTATTAATGGTCATTATAGAAGAGTATATAAAAAATCAAACTAAAATTAATGTTAAAACCTTTAAAATAAGGTATAAAATGCATCTAAACATATTAAAAGTTATGAATAAGTTGATCATAATAAAACTTAATCAAATAAAATGTCAATAAAATAAAATTCAAGTAATTCAAATCAAACATACAAATCCAAATCTAAAGTGAAAAGAAATAGTTTAAAACACCAAGTAATTAAACTTCATCATAGTGATGATGAAAAGAATATTGGATTTTCTTTATCATAACTAAAATTTTAAAGTAAAAAAAATTTTAAAAAATTTTAATTTATAATTATTTTCAAATGGATTTTACTTTACTATTCAATTAATGATAATGAACAATAAATTTAATATTAAAAAAATTACAAAAAATTGTAAATATATTTCATCAATCATATTATTCAATTAATAATGAACAATAAATTTAATATTATTATTATTATTTTTTTAAATTTAAATATATGTCATTAATTGTATTAGTAAATCCTTAAATGCATTTATTATATTTATAATTCTTCACTCAAACTTCTATATATTAATTTATTAATTGAATTCTTTTTTTTAATATTAATTATTATTTTAATATGTTTTATAATATTGAAATAATATTCCTTATGAATTTTTTTTTAAATCTTTTCATTTTTTTATGTACTAATCATTGTTTTTAATGTCTTCTAATGATATGTATTATGGATAACTTCTATATGCATCCATAGAAAAAGCTTATTAGAACTCTAATATATTATATTAGCTGAGCAACTATTAATTTTAATCTATATAATGTTTTTATTAATCATTATTTTTAATAATTAATTTTGAAATTTTGAATGTTTTTAATATTTTAGATGAAAATTTATTCAAAATTCATTATTCATATCATCATTTTTGACAAAATTTTTATTGAAATTTAATTTCTTATTTCCATTTTACTTTAAAAATGTTATTTATATATATTTTGTGACTAGTTATCAAGTTTATTTTGTGGTCTAATTGATCTAATATCAAAAGAGTATATTTGTAGTGTATTGTTCAAATATATTTTATTTATTGTTCTAATTCCAATTCTAATGAAGGAGATTAAAAAAATAATGATTCTTACAACATACCTGTTGAATCACTTTCATTATTATTTTAATAATCATTGCTTATAATATATATATTTAGAATATGTGTTATTTAACTATATCAACTTTATTAAGAAAAAATCAATTCTATTTTTTAAATCTTTTATACAAATCTAAAAATAAATGTGAAACAAATTCTTAATATCACAATAGTTCACTTTTTGCTTTTCTAAACATAATAAGCATTAAAATCTATAATTGCAAGGAGTTTATTAGTCAAATTTAATCTTTTATAAATCTCACCATTTACTAAGAGGTCACAAGTTCAAATAGATTATTATTAGTGGAGGGAATCACTTGTCCTGCAAACAAGGGGGTCTCATACACCAACTTGGTGTGGCTTAGCACTGACCTTAAAAATAAATTATTATTATTA
>JASDQU010107985.1:6298-17884 GCA_032191745.1 Picea mariana | reverse complement strand
TTTAATTTGTGCCCTACAACTATTTGTAGGCTAGTGGCTAGTTAGTGATTTTATGAGTCAACACCCCTTATGAGGCTTAGGCCAAGTATTTATTCCATATTCAACCTCTAAAGTTTCTAGTTCAGGAAGAAAGGATGATCAATAATGCATATCCTCCCAAGGTCTATCAGTTGTATTAATGGCTTCAAGGATATCCACATCTGAAGACAATTCAACATCTAAGAAATCATGTGAACTAGGAGGATTGACAACCAAAATGGGAAAAATGGATTGATCATATTCCATATAATAATGGAGATATTGATGAAATCTGGTAGAGTTTATCAATAAAGACTCACAAATACTAAAGATTGTGGACCTACAAATAATGATATTAAACTCAAGTGGAAATTTATAGCACCTTAGGATAATAGGGGGAAGTATGGGCTCCCGTGCCCCCATTGGATAAATCACATGATCAATTGTTAGGACCATGTCCCAAGAAGGAAAACATGAGTGTAAAGGCTCCTTCTTAGAAGCAATCAAACACCAAGGATATGATGCCACATAATTCACCTATGGTGGGGTAGAGTATAGCCAAGTACTAGGAACAACTGGGGTATCAAGGTCTAAAGTCAAATAAGGATATTGACCATCAGATGGAAGCTAGTCGATAGTGACAATGCTTCTATTGTGAGGAAAATGTATCGCCTGAAAGAGCATAGACACCACAACATTCATAACATATACATAATCATGCCCAAGGATCATATTGAAGTCTAATGGGCCATTCACCACTATTATATCGACTAGGATAGTCTTCTCACCTAATGTGATAGGAAACCGAGGAAGAATCCCCAAAGATTCACTCGGTATTCTATCAAAATATAGTAGCTGAATGGTAGCTAACACAAGCTTGGGAGAACCCATATATTTCCAAGTCGAGGAGGATATAATGCTTGCGTAGGCTCCTTCACTTACTATGCATCAATAAATATTATATGAATAAAGCATAGACACCTCAACATTCATAACATATACATAATCATGCCCAAGGAGCATATTGAAGTCTAATGGGCCATTCACCACTATTATATCGACTAGGATAGTCTTCTCACCTAATGTGATAGGAAACCGAGGAAGAATCCCCAAAGATTCACTCGGTATTCTATCAAAATATAGTAGCTGAATGGTAGCTAACACAAGCTTGGGAGAACCCATATATTTCCAAGTCGAGGAGGATATAATGCTTGCGGAGGCTCCTTCACTTACTATGCATCAATAAATATTATATGAATAAACTTCAACCTTTATTTGGAAAGGTGTAGAATTAGAAAGGCAAGGCTCAACAATATTATTCCAATCAAAGGAAATAACCCTAGGACTTGGAGGGAGCATGCTTGAGGTGAGAGGAATTCCCTCTTGTGAAGAAGGTTTTGAATTAGCAATGTAGAAAACTTGGTCAATGGACACATCACCCTCCAAAATAAGAGTGGGATCGACCAAATATTGCATTAGCTCAATGCTTGTTGACACATCATTCTCTAAAAGAAGAGTGGGATCGACTAAAGATTGCATCGGCTCGACCACTTCATCAATCAATGGTTGAATAGATTATTGGGAAACCAAAGGTGGTTCAAGAGTATAAGAGCCTTGATACATGGACCACACCTTATGCACCTTTGGAATAATAGGGCACATATGAGTAAGGTGATCTCCCTTGCAAATTTTACAAGGGAACGTAAGATTGAATCCTATTCATCTATATTTCTTAGCAATATCAATTCCCCCAACATGACTTGTATTGGATGTATGGTTTCCACCAACATGACTTGTAGTAGTTGGTTGCTTATCTCTAATATGACTTGTAGTGACTAGTTTCCAATCTCCAATATAACTTTCAGTGACTAGATTATTGCTCCCATCATGACATACAATGGTTGGTTGCTTATCTCCAACATGAATCATAGTGGATGGTGACTTGTCTCCAACATGACTTGAAGTGGTTGGTGATTTTTATTTTGATATTCTCTTCTTCTTCTTCTTCTTTCGCTTTCTGTTCCTTTTATACTTATAGTTACTACGAACTATACTTTCACGAGATGAGGTAGAAGGAGGAGGAATATATTTCACTAATGAATAAGGTAAAATATTAACACCAATTTGATGATCTAACATAAGGTGCTTATTTGATAATCCTTAAGAGCATTAGGAACATTTTAAGTGGACCACAACCAAGCCATTATCCCAACAATTAATCCAAGAATATTCAAAGTGGCCATAAAGGGGGCACCAACTATTCCAAAGAAAGGAAAAGCACAAGAACTCCAATGGGAAGGGGTCCCTTGGTTGACATCCTCAAGAAATTTATCCATAATAGTCTTATTGCATAGGGTCTTCCCCTATAGATCTTTTCAATGAAAATTCAACCTCTTCAATTGGCTCTCATGGAGGAGAGGAAATATGGTCAAGCCTCCACCTTTAAGGAGGTGACTCTACAGTTTCATGTGAAAGAACATGGGTGGTTCTAGACTAATGGAGTGGTTGGTTAGCCACTTTGAATCAAAGACTCGAAAGTAGCAAGAAACCAACAACCTAGGGCTCACTAAACAAATAAACAAAGAACACTCAACTAAAAGGTCTTGAGAGCAATCAACAAACAAACTACTCTCCCAATTCTCAACCTAGGYTGGTTAGGTCCCAAGTCCAACATAGTAAAGAGATAGTCAAGAGTACCTTCTGAAAAAATCATATGGGTTGATTAAGTACCAAGACTAGCTAAAAAAGGTGCAAGAGATAGTTATGGAACCTTCACATAGCATTCACCCAAGGTGCAAGTTGTTCGAACAAACAAGATATTCCAACACATGACAAATACCTTAAGCAACAACTCACACGACCAAATCAAAGATCATAAATCTAGTGTTTTTACATGGTTAAATCCCTCTAAGAGGGAAACAATCCATGACCCCAACCTATGTGGCCACTTGATGAAATATATTAATTTGAAAGAAAAATAATTTACAAGAGAGTTTCTCACAATCGATCATCAACAAATGACCCTCCATGCTCTTTAAATAAAGGTCATGGACTAATCTAGTGTTGAGCCATGGATCAATATAGTCATTAAGATTGAGTATAATATGAGCCATCAAATCACTCTATGTCTAGAACATATCACAACTATTGAATAACATAACTACAAATGCATACTAAAGAAACACACTTTTACCTAAAGACATTAGTCCAAGTTGATATTAACTAACTCCTAAGTGTCTAAATATCCTAACATCCCCCCTTAAGAACACTTTGGGATAGGATTGAAGGATTTACAAAGGTGACACAATAAGAGAAGGAAGGATTAGAGCATATCCCCCCTTAATGACAACTTCCTAAACTCTTAACATAGATCTAAGTTTGGAAAAATTCGCTTCTATAAGAGACTTTGTGAAAATGTTTGTAACTTGATCTTCTATAAGGAAAAAGAGCACATCAAGAACTTGATCATGAATGAGCTTGCTGATGAAGTGCATTTGTAGCTCAATGTTTTTGCTATGTTGATGTTGAATTCATGTTTGGAAAGCTTGATGGCATATTGAATGTCACACCAGAGGGTGGTCAAACGTTGCTGATGGAATCCAAACTATGAAAGGATCTCTTAAATCCACAAGGCTTCTTTAATTTTATTAATCACCGCTCGATACTCTACTTTTTCTAAATAAAGAGACATTGCTTGTTGTCTCTTATGATCCTACGCAACGAGTCTATAAATAAGGTTGAAAACACAAGCTATAGTATACTTTCTATCATTAGGGTCATCGACACATTTTGAATCAATGAAACCAACCAACAAAGGAGTCCCCCATGAACTGTGATGTATCACAAACTCCATTGTACCCTGGATATACCAAAGCATCCTTTTTGTTGCTTTCTAATGGCTTTCATGGGGTGTTTGCATATACCGAGCAACAAGACCAACATCAAATCAAATATTAAGATGGGTATGAGTCAAATATAAGAGTCTACCAAATAACTGATGATTCAAAGTGACATCGACTTCGAGAGTAGTACAAGTGACATCAAATTTGACTCCAGACTGGAAGGGAAAAGGGGACAATTTACAATATTCCATGTGAAATCAACGAATAAGGTCACATGCATATTTAGACTGGGAAATGCAAATTCCTTCCTTAGTTTGCAATACTTGGAGGTCAAGGAAATACTATAAATAACCTAAGTCTGTCATTTCAAATTTCTTATTAAGGATGGATTTCACATGGGTTAAGAGTTTAGGGTCACTACCAATGAGAATAAGGTCATCAACATAAAGGAAAATTATTATGAGATGACTTCCTACTTTCTTGGTATAGAAATTAGGGTCAAAATGACATCTAGAAAATCCCGTGTTAATAAGAAAGCTGCCCATTTTAGAAGACCAAGCTCGAGGATATTGCTTAAGACCATAGAGAGATTTATTAAGGCGATAAACAAGACTAGAGTCACTTTGAACATAGCCAAGAGGTTGTTCCATGTATATTTATTCTTGCAAATCCCCAAGCAAGAAGGCAAATTTAATATCCACTTGATGGACCTCACAATTATGTGAGGTAGCAAGGGATAAGCCAGATGGAATTCATTTTGGAAACAAGGAAAAATGTTTCATTTTATTCAATTCCTTCAACTTGAGAGAATCCTTTGGAAAATAACTTGACCTCATGTCTTTCAACTCTTCCATCTAATACATACTTATTTCTATACACCCATTTATATTAGATAAATTTTCTTCCTTTCAGAATAGGTACAAGATCCCAAGTATCATTCACCATTAAGGAACAATATACTTCATTCATTACCATGTCCCAATTTGTATGGCTAGAAGCTTCTACAAATGTGTCTAGATCATGAGTCTTTGAAAATTGAGCCAAAAGAGAGGAGGTTCGTTGGAACTATGATCGTGCATGACACTGATTTGTATGATCATTGACAAGATCACCGACTACTTCTTGTGTTGAATGGACTCATATAGGAAGTGATGGTGCTAGTGTAGGTTCATATTCAATGGAATCATCTGGATCAAGGTGAGCAGGTAGGGGTGGATTTTCATCCTCACTGGGATCATTTGAAGAAGAAACTAGAATAGGACCAGAAGATGGCAAAAACACCGAAGATTGGCCATAGGCTGAAGATGGCACAAACACTGAATTAGGCTTGTAGGCCGAGATATTTTCATCAAATTTAACATCTCTTCTAAAAATTATTTCATTGGAATGAGGTTTAATAAGTATATAACATTTTTTATCTTTAGAATATCCAACAAAAATATGCTTCTCACTTTTAGGATGTAATGCTTTCCTTTTTTGATCAGGAATGTGAGCCCATGCTTCACTACCAAATACACATAAGTGGATTAAATTTGTTTTATTACACCTCAACGTACCCTATATGTTTTTACCAGATGTAGACCATCATATGAGAAGATTATGTGCCTTATTATATCTTGATGATCCAAAAGTGTGGTTGTATTTGCACTCATGTATTGTATTGGACCATGATTAGATGTTCTATGTATTGGTGGGGGCCCTATGTAGTCACTAGTACATTTATAAATTTTTTTGGTGATGTTTCGACAACGTTCCAATGAAAAACTACGGATTTTCGATGAACCCAATTCCATAGGTTCGTCGAAGCCTTTGTGTCGAATCATCGATGATTGTATCCATTTGTCAGATGTCCTATGTAGAAAAATTCCACATGGGAGATGTTGAGGGATTTAATCCACCAACCTTTCATCACAATGACGATGATTATATATAGATGTCATGCATTCGATGCAAAAGACCGCCACACAACATTTTGCAGGAAATTTTTTTCCTCCAAATCACCATCGAAATACTAGCAGAATCCTTAGTTAGTGAGATGCTCTTGTGTGTAATGGATGTCAGAGTGTCGATGCGCATGCCATCGAAATTGCGACCTTATGGCGGGTCGCCTTCGTTGGAGGTGTCACGAACGCGATGACACAGTCTATTAGAAGTGCAACGACATGGTGTTGTAAGTTTTTCAAAGTGGTGATGCTAGGGTGGGAAAAGTCCCTCAGTGTGGCAATGCTATGGCATGCAAAGTCTGTCGGTGTTGCGACAGGTGGGTGAGAATAATCCATCATAATACTAGTAGAGCGTTGAAGTTCATGGGGCATGTTTCGTCAGAGAAGAGACATGCATGGACATTGTTCGTTGGAGATTCAATGAGGAGAATTAGAGTCGGAGGTCCGATAGTGGGAAAATAAATTAAAAATAAAATTGAAATCGATGTTGTACATTGAAATCCAAGCTTATGATGCATTGGACATAGGGAGCATGTAGATGTGTTAGACTAAGAAGTCAAACAAATGTAGATGAAAATGTTCTCAATATATGATGATACAAATGTTTAGGATTGGAGTTTCTATTATTGCATAAAACCCCAATTCAATCTTGTTAGAACCTCCACATCTGCATACTCACACTTAAGAAATACATGTTTTCTTTTAAATTGTAATTTCTACCCTTGTGCAAAATGCATGCCAGGCTTCACAAAAATGCAAGCCCAAGTCTTAACACACCTGCAATTTGAGTGATTCAAGGTGTTGAGGGTGTCTTAGATAATTTTACACCTGTCTACATATTTATATTTTCATTTGAAAACATAAAAGTGGCTGTCGTGTAAAAAAAGAAAACTATGCCTTGTAAATTGAGAGACCAAAATAATAGAAAGTGACCGAATGGAAATGCATGCACATGCTTCTATATAACTCCAAATTTAGTGATATAAGTTTTGGGGTGAAGTTAATAATATTCTAAATCTATATATATCATTTGGAGTGTTTTTTCAAATGAATAAGGTCTTCTACCTTGAACCAAGATTCAAGACTTTTTGTAAAATGGAGGGTAAAACCGCCTTATTGTAAAATGTAGGCCTAAGACTCATATGACCTCCAAATTGATTGGTTCAAATTGTGGAGTTTGTATTTTATCATTTTACATCTGTTCATACCTTTATTTGTACATTTTGAAACCAACAACCCTCTACTATGAATAAATACTAAAGGCTGCATTGTAAATGCAAAAAAATGCATAAAAGAAAAAATGCATGAAAATAGGGCATGATGAAAACGCACGCACAAGGAAGAAAAATCCATGTATGGTTTTGGTAATTTACAAGCTACATGACTAAGGATATGTTGTAAACCCTAAAGATTGTATACTAGGGTGATTTGTGCCCAAAATTTAGTAAAGGGTTGAAATATACATTGGTTTGGGTTACATACATCCATAAATATGTATTGTTACATTTATAACTCTAAATTTATTTAAAAGTTACTTGAAGTTGTTCTCAAAGCATAACTAGAAAAAATACGACATCATAGAGCCTATATATCTACATCTATAAACAAATGTAGGTTGTGTTAATGAATTAAAAAATTGTTCAACATATTGTGCTTGAAGCTACCTATTTTCTTCTAGAAATTCTTCAACCTCTCGACAATTGACAACTTTGTCCTTTGGTAGGTTTTCCTGCTCAGTAATAGGAATGCTTCTTATTTCTGCATCATTTGACATAGACTTCCAAAAGAGAATTATAAAATTAAAATCCAAACTATTTACATTAAAACCATCTACTAATAAAGGATACCTTACCATGATAGGAATGCAAACTAAACCTTGTATACAACTTTACCATGAAGTGTAACTATATAAATGCTCTAAAATTAGTAGAAATTTAAAACTGTATTTTTTTTTTCTAGGATAGAGGCAATCTTTAGGGTGATACAAATACCCCACAATTCCTGAAACTATGTTTGTTTTTATAGGATGGATGTAATATTTAATGTGAGACAAACACCCTACAACTATTGGAAAGGCATGAGCTAGTACAACCACATCACACATAGGATATTTGTTAGTTACATTTCCATTGTAAAGACCTACAAAAATCATCAAAGAATAAAAGGTTATATGACTGCATAATAATTAAATAATTAAATAGACATATCAATATGTTCGAGACTCTAGAAAGGATGAAGTGGAATAATTGAATGAGCTTCTCTTGGTTTTGAGAATAATTTATTCTCTAATGAACATGGCCAACCACGTGAATTTTGTCGTAGTGATTTCTATTGTTGCATAAAAACCTAATTCAAGCTTGTGAGAGCCTCCACATCTAAAAATGCACACTCACACTTAAGAAATAAATGTTTTTATTTTAAACTATAATTTCCGCCTTTATGCAAAATACATGCCAGACTTCACAAAAATGACTTATACCTTGAACCAAGATTCAAGACTTTTTTGTAAAATGGAGGGTAAAACCATCTGACTGTAAAATGCATGCCTAAGACTCATATTACCTCCAAATTGAGTGGTTCAAATTCTGGAGTTTGTATTTTATCATTTTACATCTGTTCGTAGCTTTAGTTGTGCATTTTGAAACTAAAAACCCTCTGTTGTGAAAAAAGGCTAAAATCTTTCTTTTAAAAGCAAAAGAATGCATGAAAACTGGGCATGATGAAAAATGCACGCCCCAGGAAGAAAAATGCATGTATGGTGTTGGTAATTTACAAGTTACAGGACTACGGATATGTTGTAAACCCTAAAGACTATATACTAGGGTGATTTGTGCCCAAAATTTAGTAAAGGGTTGAAATATACATTGGTTTGGGATTACACACATCAATAATTATGTATTGTTACATTTATAACTCTGAATTGCTTTAAAAGTTACTTGAAGTTATTCTCAAAGCATAACTAGAAAAAATACGACATCATAGAGCCTATATATCTACATCTATAAGCAAATGTAGATTGTGATAATAAATTAGAAATTTGTTCAACTTACCATGCTTGAAGCTTCCTATTTTCTTCTATAAATTCTTCAACTTCTTGATAGTTGAGAGCTTTGTCCTTAGGTAGGTTTTCTTACTCAGTAATAGGAATGCTTCCTATTTCTTCATCATCTGACATAGACTACCAAAACTGAATTATAAAATTAAAATCCAAACTATTTACATTAAAAACCTCTGCTGATAAAGGAGACCTTACATTGATAGGAATGAAAACTGAACCTTGTATAAAAGTTTACCATGAAGCATAACTATAGAAATGATTTAAAACTAGAAGAATTATGAAATTGTATTTGTTTTTCTAGGAAAAATGCAATCTTTAGGGTGAGACAAACACCCCACAATTCTTGAAAATGTGTTTTTTTTATAGGATAGATGCAATCTTTAAGGTGAGACAACCACCCTACAACTATTGGAATTTTCTAGGAACATGACCATAGTGAACAGAGGTTAAGAATTTTTTTTGTTCTAATATTGAATATACATAATTTATCATCAAAGAAAATTATCAGGAAATGGAATCAACAATATCAACATGAATCTTTGGCAGCTGTGCACACACACTAACTAAAATGAAAAAATGAGTACTATCTACCTACGTCCATGAGCTCGATGAGGCAAGAGATTGTACAACCACATCACACATAGGCTAGTTGTTAGTTGCATTTCCATTGTGAAGACCTACACAAATCATCATAGAATAAAAAGACTACATGACTGGATAATAATTAAATAAACAAACAAACATATCAACATGTACGAGACTCCAGAAAGACTAAAGTGGAACACTTGAATGAGATTCTCTTGGTTTCAAGAATAATTTATTCTCTACTGAACATGGCCAACCACATGAAGGTGGAAGCTCATTCTCCCCCTTTGCATCACTCTCAATTCCCCATACCCAATCTATCTACTGGAAAATAATTGAAAGTGGTATGGTACAATTCACGCATAGAAAGTAGCAAAAAAAAAATTAAGGGTAAAAGAAAGAAAKAATGTATGTAYAKATAGGTGGTTTTGTACATACAAAACATATAAGATTCATCCATAAGAAGATAGAAAAACAAAAAATTGTAGCAAGAAATAGTTTATATTACTAAATTTTAACATCAAAATATGTTTCCATTATACATGTTTCYCATAATATAYACAATCACCCTTTTTTATTATTATCAGTTTTTAGGTTTTCATATATTTGCAGATTGGCTCATCCATTTCTTGATCCACTTCAGTTGTTGGGACCTCTCTTGGTGCTAATTGAATATGCATGCTTTGACGCATTGTATGTATAATCATGTACTCTCCACGTCGTGCATGTTGTTGCTGAGGGGCATCGACTACAATAATTAAAAGGGTTAAATTGATATGGTTAGTTATTATTCAAATAAATAGTTCATTAATACAAATATCAATACAATGTTCTTTACCAGGTTGACTAGTTGAGACCATTGGTTTGGTTTCCATGTATTCCTACTCTTTCCAAGCATCCTCATCTACATGCTCTTCCATTGAAACAAGAAAATTTATAAGCACACCATCTGCAGGTAAATATTAATAATTGTAATCCATACTTCTAATTTTATAGCCATAATACCATCATGGCCGGGCTATACACCACCATTATCGGGCTGTACTCCACCATCATGGGGCTACTGTCCATTGCTGGGTCATTATTTTTGTTTCTCTCTTACTTTAAATAGACATACACATTCATTTATGGGCGAAATAAATCATGACTAGATTTTACAAGTAATCAACAATTAAAGTCTATTGATCTTACTTACGATGTCGTTCAAAGGGGTAGATTGTGTTTTCCTCATGCTTTGTCGATGTTCAACCACGAATTGAAAGACGAACTTGAAACCGAGCTGGAGGTCTTCTTCAGTGGTCACAATTTTGAATTGAGCCCCCTGCATTGCATAAGATCTCAAATTTGGCTTATTGGATGGGATTAAATAAAGTTGGATGATGATAGGAATGATATGGTTTAATTATTTGGTACTTACAATTCATGCTTTTAGTTTCATGTAACCACCATGAGGAAGTTTGTGCTATTCATGTTTTTATAGTCTTTCCTTGGTTTCTTTTGACATGTCTTGGAGCCTATGAAAAGTTTCCAATAGGTTGTATTTGGTAATTTTTATATAGAACTAGAGAAAATTCATCATATTGAATTCAAAATATCATATACCTTCTTAGACCAGGTGGTGTCTTTCCTTATTTTCTCATTGTTTTCTCCTTTTCATCCTCCAATATATTCTTCCACTCACTCTTGGGAATCATCGGAGGATGCTCATACCTAGGGTTTGTTTGCAAATAAACCCTATATTGATCCCTCACATATTTCAAATATGTATCAGCCAATGAGGTGACTTCATTTTTGTTGAAGGTTTCACCATATAGGCTGACCAAGTTGTTAATAAGATCATTTTTCAAACTAGTATCCTAAGCATTCCATTGTGTGTATGGTGGCTCCAAAAATATCTAAGTCCTTGTCATTCATCTGCTTAAAAAAATGTTGTTTCCGGCGAAACAATATGATCAGTAATTTAAAATAATCAGAGATATATATGTTTCAATTAGATAATAGGAAATAATTAAGACATTCATAAATATTTGGGATTTTTGATATCTTGATCGAAACAATGTTCTCATCCACCAAAAAGGTAACCGAGAGTGTTCCCTTGCTGGTAACATGCGACGATCTAGAAAAATAATTTGTAGAATCA
>JASDQU010107984.1:145040-156539 GCA_032191745.1 Picea mariana | reverse complement strand
GAGTTGACGTCATACCTTCATTGTAGCAATAATACATATGATGCAGCAACTATATTATATATGAGCCGATGTGACATTGCATTAATGATATGATACATGGTTTGATTGCATATATTGAATGCTCTTTCTATAATTGTTGAAGAAGTGATTTTGTCTTTGCTTTTGATAATCATTGACTTCGTCAATAATTATATCCATTTATTGCTTATATATATCTTTGAAAGATAGTCATTGGCTTTATGAAGTACTAACCCACTGCAAGCACACTCTAGTTTTCTTTGTTTTGTCTCGCAAACAAGTGCTTCATCAGTGGAAGATTTCTTCTTGACTATCTCTTCTTGGGTAGCAATCTGTAAAGAGGGTTTTCCTTGACTTGGCGTTTATCCTTTAGCCCTCCTTTGACCAGATTGCCTTAGGGACGTCTCCCTTGGACTTGCCCTCCTAAATAGAAAGAGCCCCCCATCGAGGTGACAGTGGGTGGGGAAGCTCCTGTTACGCCGGTTTCAAACCCTGACTCAAGCTCTTGGACCTCTCCTACAAACCGTGCTATAACACTACCTACACAAACAACCACAAGAAGAAGAGGGAAGTATTTCATCGGAGGCATTAATATGTCCGTGGTAAGTTTTAGAGTCCTACAAAGAGTTATCTTATAGGTTGAAAGTGATTTTAGTAGGAAGGGAGTTTAGGTGACAGTGAGTTCAAGTATCACTTCATGAAACATATTCCCCAACATGACTCTAATGAAATTTGGGGTTGTAGAGACATTTCATCAACCTATGTGGCCGTATTTCATCCCCATCAGGTCGGTCATGAAGGGTTTCCAGACTCAAATATTACTCACACACCCACTCTATATATCGACCAAGCTCATCCTCATTTCGTTTTAATTTATCCTTAAGGGTAGAAAATCCAATTTCACACCCTATGTGTAAAAGTGTCAGGTCATACTTCTTCGACCATGATATTTCCTAACGATGATAAATTATTAGAGGCCATGACCTTTTTATATAGTCCTTAGGATAACCTCGATAATGGATCTCCTATTGAATTTCACCCTAGGTCTATCTACTCCACTACTATCATTCCCTTATACTCTATCCCTTTGGAAATATTGATCATTTTGATTGATCTCTACCAACAACATCTCTGACTTGAAGAAGATACCTTGGATTGAATTTCCATACTTAAGATTATTGATGTTTCCATCGAATGAGATGTTTTCAAACTATTTTGTGCTGACATGAAGCATATAAAAGGACTTTCCAATTTTTGTTTTGGTTGTAGGACCTTGCATTGAATCGTATGGTACCTATAGATCATTTTCTTATCCATGTTTAGATGAGTAAGGTATATTCTTGAACATTCATATAGAATTAGGATCATTTCCCTCTGCATTGTTTCATTTAAACCTTTTTCCACCTTAAAATTGTCCTAGGAATATCTCTATTGAACATTGGTACATTATTCCATCTTCTTCACTTTGAAAACATCTAATGGTGGAGCCTTCCTATGATGGGTTACCCTAGAGTAGTACCATTTTTCCATTTGGAACCCATCCTAATAATATTTATGACCAAGAGCCCATGTAGCTTGATTTTTTATATGGAGCTTCATTCTGATATGTAATCTAGTTCAATAGTAACCTGATGGGCAACAGTAACCTCTGAATGGGTCCAGTGTTGAAATGCTTTCAAAATGTTTCTATATGCACTGAAAATTGACATGGATAGATTGTTCGCATGCCTTAATGATATGGAAGGGTTTCTAGACTCAAATATATAGTACTAGATGCAGGAACATGTGTACTATCAATGCATTTTAAAAGAAACAACGAACAAACATTATACTAGGTCTAGACATGGGCAATGGTGACTTGTGATTGGGGCCAATGTTGAAATTTTTTCAAATTGTTTCTGTATGCACTAGAATTTTACATGGATAGACTATTTGAATGCCTTAATTATATGGGAGGGTTTCAGGACTAAAATTTGACTCACACACCCACTTGTTTCCATCATAAATTCATCATGTAAACCATAAACCCTATTTTTCTTTCAAAGTACACAAATAGATTGACACAAGTTTTAAGTTTGCATCAACCTTTCTTCATTTTTCTTTCAGGTTCTACATTGTATATACAATGTATGTGTGTCATAGTTGTGATGAAAAATCCCTCTTTTCGTTGATTTTTTAATCAACACTATAAAAATGACTGTGATGAATGACCCATGCGCCCCTAAGGAAATTTATATGATCTTGTACCTTGTCATTTGACCCTAGGGCATTCCTTGGACAACCATGAGAACCATACTTCATGTTACAAATGCATTTGAAATGACCATTGTTATATCACATATTGCATGTGTGATTCCATACATCCCTAGGCATGGACCATGAAATATAAAATGAAATGGGGTCCCCAACTATGGGGATTTGGGGCTAGTCTAAGTTTAAGTCTAAGTTGTATTCCCAGTCCTAGTTGGTCTAAGTAAAAGTCCTAATCCTAATATGTAGGCTCATGCCTATCAAATAGTACATAATTGAAACCGTAATTTTCAATGTGGGCCACCTTTTAACAATATTCCATGTGGTGCATATGGGAGATATTTATATGAACAAATTTTCCTAGTACAATCCACATCTATGGTGTCGCAAGAGGTGGGATTCCTTAAAAATGATTTGGGTGATTTTTTCAAATAAGGGTTGTATGTGGTTGTTCACAATGCAAAGGAATAAGAAAAATCTTGTGTTGAGTAAGTGCTAAGGAATTATTTTCAAGATAAACTTCTAGATGTTGATGGAAGTATATCTCCTATAGTTATTCCTAACCCAAGAAGTGAAGTTGGGAATACAAGGGAAAACATTAAATTTAAGATTTTTCTTGAGCCTATGAGAAATGTGTCTATCATAGCCAACCTAGGCATGTTTCCTACTATCCCATCATGAAGTGCTAAGTGTTTAGATACCCAAGAATAAATTGTTGGACCTATTATTAAAACTATATGATCTAAGGTGGTGGGTGCAATAGTGAAGAGTTTGCTACAGATAAATACACAATAAAATATTTCCCAATATGATGTTAGGGAAGAACTTTTAGATATTTCCTTACCTCCAAATTTAGAATTTGCTTAAAACACATCATTTAATCACATTATATTCCGTGCATGGCTCAATGTTAAACCATTTCTTACAATTGGATAACCTTTCCCCTTTTGTCGTAACAACTATGTAATTCTACCCTCTAAAATTTTCATGTACTTGAAACCACCGCATATAAATGACATGTGAATGGGGCCAATGTTAAAATATTTTCAATTTGTGATTGTATGGACTMAAATTTGACATGGTTAGACTAGACACATKCATTGAAAGTATGGGAAAGTTTATGGACTCAAACATGACTCACACATACAATTCRACAGTCAAACAAGAATCCTATAGAATAATTAATGTGAATGGGGACAATGTTGAATTGTTTTTCAATTTGTGCTTGTATGGACTGAAATTTCATGGAATGTTAGGAAAACACACATGCATTGATGGTATGGGAGGTTTTTTGGACTCAAAYATGACTCAAACAAAGAATTATACAATCAAATATTCTTTGGTTATTCTATCAAAACCCAAAAATAAGGCACACCTGCTCATGTAATTGACCCTGCTTATAAGTGACATGTGAATGGGGTCAACATTGAAATTTTTTCAATTTGTGCTTGTATGGACTTGTCATGACAAAGGCTCTAATTACAAGGTCATTTTTTCCATGCTATGCTCGAGGACATGGTTCTAAGTGGAGGCCATTTATTGTTGTGAGCTACACATGAAACGACTTATGGATCCTAATTTTAACATACCATTGATTGGACGTAGGCCCTCAAGAGATTCTCGATTATATTCATGTAAAGATCCTATAAGTGACCAACTTCAACAAATGAAAAAATGAGTTGACATGTCATCTACTCCATTGTCTTCCTTTCCCTTAAAAAATACTAATGAATAAATTCCCCATGCATCTTTTTTTTAAACAATAACGGGTATGGGTTGTATTAAAAATTAGTGATAATCACTAGCACAGGTACACCATTAAATTCATGCCTTATCCTAAAAGGCAGAGTTAGCATTACACATAGTTCATCTATATTCGTTTTTGTCATCTTAAAGGCTCTCAGAGCTAAGGGATATTGAAGCTTTGTGTATTTCCATTAATACGCAGGGTCCCTTTGCTCAATCTAGTAGCAATGTTGGCTGCTTGGTCCACTTGTCCATTCAACTCATGAAGGATGTGAAAGAATTTATTTTTTTGGATGGTTGGGAGTAAAGTCTGGATCTTTCATATTATGTGGCGGAGCCTCATGTTGTGGGGTAGGGCATGGATGTTTAGAGATTGAATTATCACCCAGGAGTCTCCAAAGACACTGACCTCTTTAACTTTCCTTTCTAAGGCTTGATGGATTCCTTGCCAGAGTGCAAGCACTTCAACGATATTGTTGGTGTCTTCTCCAATCCCCCAAGAGAGGGTGAATTCAATTGTTTCATCTAGACTCATAAGAACCCCTCCTCCTCCTGGTGCCCCTGTATTTCCTTTAGAGGCTCTTTCAAAGAACACAGTGTGATGATGGAGCGCATTCCTCTAGTTTGAGAAGCTCAATGGATCCATGTGAATTTTCCCAAGGAGCCAGTTGAGGCAAGTGAGGAGACCCAACACCAGGGGCCTTTGGGATTAGGCTTAACATCCAATATTCTTCATTAGGTAGAAGTTGAGATTTGTTCTCTAGAAGGATTAGCGAATGAAGGCAGTCTCCCAGCAACGCCTTAGCTCGGACAGCTACCTGTGCAGGTGTAGAGGTTTTGCTTATGAAAATGTGGGCGTTACGTTCCATCCAAAGCATCCATAGAGTAAACTTTGAAAGAGACATCCAATAGTAATTGAGCCTGTCTTTCTTGTGGGAAGTGAAGGGGCACTTTTTATCCGAGTTTGTGAGGAGATTTGGTATTTCTTATGGGATACTTACAAAATTCAATCAAGGAGAGAGAGCGAGTTTCTAGACCTCTTTTGCATAGGCGTGGGACAACAAGAGGTGGTTGGAAGATTCTTCCTGTTGACAACAGAGGGGACATCTTGTGGGGCCTTCCCAACCCTTTTTTTTAAGAATTTCTCCCGTGAGTATGTTGTTGTGGACCAATGTCCAGATGAAGATGTCCACCTTTGGCGGTGTTTTGGTATTCCAAACACCTTTCCAGAGCGCAGGGTTGGGTTTCACACCATGAATAGATTTAAATTTTTTATAATCTTGGGATGCAGTGTATTTTCCAGAGAGATTGCCCTAGCCACGAGAATCCATCATGGAGGAAGAGAGAATGGATTTTCCCTAAAGTCGATTGTGCAGGAGAATTTCTTCATTGTGAAGATGACTTGGACAGATTGGGATGCTCCATTCCTTCCAAGTTTCATCATTGTTCTAGCTTGAAATATCCCAGATTACGGTTGCGTGCTTGGAGTGAAGCCATCGCTTGAGATTGGATATGCCAGGCAAGGAATCCAGAGGGGGATCCCCAAGAATGGAGTCCTCGTAGATGTGTATGCTTTTTCGATTCCCTAAAATCCAAGTTAGATCTGCCTTGAAGAGGGGGCGAGATTTTTGACAGATTGCAAAGAAATTTCCCATGCATATTATGGACATATATATGATTCAAATTCCCATTTTGAAATAGGCTAGTTGCATCATAGAACATTGTCCAGTCATGCCAAAGGCTCCAATCAATAGGTCATTTTTTTCATGCTTTCCCAGGGTACATGGAACATTGCTAAGGCTACTTGGTCATGATGAGACATATGAATTGCAATTACAAGGAGGATTAGAGGTCCAACTTCAAATATTGAGTGCAACAAGAATGATCCTTAGGGCCTAAACCATGAATCGGGGATGAAGAACTAAGGATTTAATCCAGGCTGATACATTATTCATGGGGCTTAGAGGCCGTGCATGTGGCTTTGAACCATGTTACATGGTTTTCAAGTCAAATGTATACCCTATAGGAGGATTAGAAAACAAATTTCAAGGATTGTGCACAATAGAAATGGTTCTTATAGTTCAAGCCATGGTTTCATTTTGATATTTAGATTCATTTTATATTATTTAATATAGGACATTTTTTTCTAAAAGGGGCATTGAAGGAGACTATCACAAAGAAAGGTGAGGGGATATGGGTTACCATGTACATTATGGGTTTTTATATAATATATAATTGATATAATATATAGTTTATATAAATATATAATTTATAATTTATATAATATATAATCTATCAAATATATACAAACCAACTTATCAAATTCATAATCCTTCACCCGCATGCCCATAACCTGCCCTAAATTACCTCACCTCCCGGCCGCGAGTATTGAGAGCGAGTGAAGCCATTGTTGGAGTGAGAGATCACCCGTGTGCCCATAACCTCCCTTGAATTACCTCACCTCCCGGCCGCGAGGTGAGAGAAAATCCACCCACTGAGAAAATCCATTGTTGGAGTGAGAGAAACCATTGTTGGAGTGACATACGAGGAGAAACTAAGAGTTCCCTTATTGGAGTGGTAGAGAAGACGATAGAGGAGACCCCACCTTGACTTAAGTTCTTAAAATTATTTAAAACTCCAATCGGTAACTTCGGAGTAAGGTTCCAATCCCCAATCTTCAATGCTAATACTGCACTCAACGTCTAGAGAGCCGAGATTAATGCTACCATTGTCATCTCTGTTCTACCATTGTCTTGTCATTGCATTCATGTTTATGCGTTGAGACTTGTTTCTGAGTTTTATCCAAACGAGTTAATGTATTATGCTTCTTCTTTATGGTAATTTCTTCATAGTTCATGGCTTTTAAGGAAGAGTAGGCATATATCCTTTCCCATAGACTTGAATCAATATTGTTAGTGTGCAGATTCAATAATTTATTCCAGGAAAAAACCTCAAAACTCACGAGGGAGGTATAACAAGTATCTCGCGTATAAATGGAGGTACCAACATTAGGGTAAACACTTATAACAACGATCTTAACCAAGTCAGATTCTTACGTTCCTCTATCAATGGTAGCTTGGAAACCCATGATGATGCTATAACTGCAAGATCTAGGGATAACCAGAAGTTTGTAGTTAACCTTTTAAGCCTTCATATTGATGATAACACTAGAAAATGATTAGAGAAAGGGCTTATTTTTTCTATAGTGCCTCTCAAGTTCCGATCAAAGATATCTTATGTAACATTAAGTATGGTATATTTAGCGAATTTCATAAAACATTTAGGAAGTTATTAGGATTGCTTGATCATCCTTCACAAGGAAAAACTTCAATGAATAACATTAGTAAGGAAGAATATCTTGTTCTTGAAACCCTAGAAAACAACCATGATGTTGTAGTTTTAAAATTTGACAAAGGTGGAGCCATAGTCATATTGAACAAGATTGATTATATTGAAAAAATAAAGTAGGGAAAAAGATTGATTATATTGAAAAAATAAAGTAGGGAAAGCGAGAAAAACAATTTGATTGTTTGTTGTCCCACTTAAACTCATAATCAACACCATAGGTGGCCCAAATTATTATCTTGCTAAACACTTGTCTTGTAAACTCAAGCCCTTGGTTGGTAATATTGGTACCTATGTTAAGGACTCCACTTTATTTTAAAATTAAATCAAGGACATCAAATTTAACCTAAATGACATTCTAGTAACTTTTGATGTAGTTTCTCTCTTCATGAAAATTATTATTAATGGGGAAATGAAGGTTATCAATAAGATCACGAACTAAGATACACCAAAGTTAGTTGAGATGTGTCTGAGATCAACATTTTTTAGTTAAATCGAAGGAGAAATATATGAATAGACTTGTAGAGTAGCCTTGGGACCCCCCCTCTCTCCCATTATGTGTAATTCGTTCATGGAGGATCTTGAAAACAAATCCCTTACTTCTTCCTCCTCCTCGATTTTCCTAAATATATGTTTTTATGCCTAGATAATATCAACAGAGTCTAGTGACATAGTTGACATAGTCTAGCGAAAAATCTAGTAAGCAAGAGATTATGCCAATAGAAGTACCACCTTACAAATTCAAGTCATAAACAAAGATATGAGAGAGGATTCATATAGATCTAGGTGTTGTCAACATAGTTCATTATAATAATCTTTCATGTTTGGACCAGACTTCAATTACAAAGACAAAACCCCAAAAGATTATAGATGTTGATTATGAATCATAGAAAAGGATTGTAATAAAGAATGATTTGACTAGAAATATTAGTAAGGTATCATTAACCAAACACAAGCTTGACATTCTATAGTTTTAGATAGTAAAGAGCCTTGGACCCCTATCATATCAATTTGTTCCTATGGAATAACTGGAGAAAGAAAACACATAAACATTGCCAAGAATTGAGACTTATACCACAATACTCAATGAAATAGATTTTCTCTTAGGATAAATATCCTCTCTAAGGATGCATTTCCTTCATAACCCTATCTACATCAATTCCCAAGCCTAATGTTGGGACTTTAATGCCTCTTTCTATCCTAATGAATTTCATACATCTCTCATTCACTTGACTATACAAAGGTGTATGAAAATGAGAGGTACAAATGGATGTCGTAAGAAGAGTGAAGACCCTCAAGTTATGAAGAAGCCAATTGTCTTGATTTACATATTGATAGTATTTTTACTTGAAAGATACCATTGTCTTTGTTGTTATATGCTTGTTTCTCATGCACCATTGTTAATGTACCTATCTTGAATAGTGCAAGCATCTATTGTTTCATATAAGATTTTGTCCTTTCCTTCAACTTGTGTTGGCACTTATGCTTGTTGCAAGAACACTTTTACTTTGTCATATAACTTCTATCTTGCCTTGTCATTGAACCTTGTCACTTGACCCATCTTTAGATGAGGCCTTAGCACCCTTGGGATACCATTAATTAATTCTAAAGCATCTATCTTGTTGAGTATCCACTAAGACTTTTTAGTATCATGAAGAAAAGTGTCATCCACTAAGAATTTTTAGTATCATAGACCCTAAATATCCTCGCTAAGGCTGAATTTCCTCAATCACCCTATCTACATCAATTCCCAAGCCTAATTTTGTGACTTTAATGCCTCTTTCTATCCTAATGAATTATTTCATACACCTCTAATGTTGGGACTTTAATGCCATTCTATAAAAGAAAAGACTCACACCCCAAAGCATACCAAGATAACAATAATGGGATGTCAAGTATGATATGAATCAAGTAAACAAGGACCCCAATAAGTTTATTACATACAATAGAATCAAGTATATTCTCCAAGCAAAACATGGATTCCCTAAATATTTGCTCTCTAACTTATCTTCTCATTTTTTCAAGTGTTGGTACCACAAACTTATATTCGCACGATAACGTATACTCTTGTTTTAATGAGTGTAGGTACCACCAAATAGGTATATGTTGTATCTATCTTCCTCGAGTGATGATTAAGATATACTTAGAGAGGTTGAAAGTGAGACGTGCTGTACTAGATATACCGGTTCTAGATCAAATAGATTTGAAAAGGTAAGGAAAATATTTTGTATACGGATGCAATTTTTTATTACCAATGGAGGGTCATGTAATTATGATGCTCAGAGCATAGGTGACATTTAGTTTCCCTCGATTCATAGACATCTATTGCAATGATGGGCACCTAAGGAGCTACCTGAAGTGGACACAGATTTCTTCATCAGTGGGAGGATGTATCGCATTGCTCCTTCGTCCTTACATGGATTGGCGTTATTTTATATGGATGGCATAAAGGTCAGCTATGGAGCTGTAACTAAATTGATGGAGTATGTCAGACCATTATACAAATACAATCATTTGTTGATGTTGGTTTGATATACGTGAAATATGAGAAGATACATAGTTGTTGCAAATTATATACAACTAGTAGATAACAATCAAAATAAATGGGAAACTATGTATATTGATGGAAGGCCAAAAGCTTCTGGAAACATTGTGGGATTTATAAATAATACACGACTAGTGGCAACAACTAAGAAACCAAATTGCATATTTGAGAGACGCGAAGGAAATCGTATATTTGTATGTGCAATAAAAACAATAGTTCCAAGTGAAAAGTTGTTGATCGATTACAACTTAAATCGAATAGATGGAGGGGGTGCGGATATGGGGGTAAATATATTACATACCATTCACCTCAACCTTTGATCAATCACTGTTATAATTTATCACTGCAATATTTCAATTTTTTACTGCATATATTTCATTTTTCATTATTTATTTTATGATATTACTGCAATATTTCATTTTTTTAATGTTACAAATACTTTCATAACTCTTGTGATTAATTTACTATGTCAACATCTGTCTAGGGTGACCGTGAGAAATCACATGGTATATATTTCCAATGTGACCATGGAAATGCACCCACTGTGCCTCAACAGGTAAATGTTAAATATAGTAACAACTTATGACTACAACAACTAAATTTCTGAAATTTCAATATTTATTTTCTGATAGTACTGCAATATTTCATTTTTTTAATGTTACAGGTGAATTTCATAAATTATGTTGATTGATTTATTGTGTCAACATCTGTCTAGGGTGACCGTGGAAAATCACCCTCTACATCTTTCCAGGGTGACCGTGGAAATGCACTCGCTATGCCTCAATATGTAAATGTTAAATATAGTAACAACTTATGACTACGACGAATAAATTTCTGAAATTTCATTATTAATTTTATGATATTACTGCAATATTTCATTTTTTTAATGTTACAGGTGAATTTCATAACTTTTGTTGATTGATTTATTGTGTCAACATCTATCCAGGGTGACTATGGAAAATCACCCGCTACATCTGTCCAGGGTAACCATGGAAAGGCACCCGTTGTGCCTCAGCAGGTAAATGTTAAATATAGTAATAACTTATGACAACAATAACTAAATTTATCAAATTTAAATTTCATCTCATTAATTTTATTCATTAATGTATTGTGGCATGGTCACCGTGGGAAGGCACCCACTCGTAGTAGATTACTTTAAGATTATTTTAATTTCATTTATTGTTTGATGTTTTTAGTCTAGAGTCGATTTGGACGATGAGGATATTGAGTACAAGATATTTTATTCCACTGACCCAATAGCAACTGTCGTGAAGGCCTTTGATCTAGATTATTTTTGACACGAAATGAGATCAGAGATATAATAAAGAAATGCACAGAGATATCGTAGATATTCAATAATATAACAGAAATGTATCAAAGATGCAACCATAAACACAGATATACAGTAATACACGATTTCTATTAATGAAATAAATGTACAGAGACTGTAAAAATATAGAGTGGAAGACTCGCTAGAATGGTGGCAGCTTATCTCTGAGAAGAGATGTGACGGCTACTTGCATTCGCAAGAAGATGATTACAATGAGGCTCTGAAACATTTTTACAATAAGAAGGAATGCCAAAAACCCTATACA
>JASDQU010107984.1:106498-121468 GCA_032191745.1 Picea mariana | reverse complement strand
GGTCACCCTGGACAGATGTTGACATAATAAATCAATAAACACAATTTATGAAATTCACCTGTAACATTAAAAAAACGAAATATTGTAGTACTATCAAAAAATAAATAATGAAATTTCAGAAATTTAGTTGTTGTAGTCATAAGTTGTTACTATATTTAACATTCACGTGCTGAGGAATAGAGGGTGCATTTCCAAGGTCACCTTGGAAAGATGTACCATGTGATTTCTCACGGTCACCCTGGATAGATGTTGACATAATAAATTAATCACAAGAGTTATGAAAGTAATTGTAACATTAAAAAAATGAAATATTGCAATAATATCATAAAATAAATAATGAAAAATGAAATATATGCAGTAAAAAATTGAAATATTGCAGCGATAAATTATAACAATGATTGATCAAATGTTGATATGAATGGTATGTAATATATTTACCCCCTTATCCACACCCCCTCCATCTATTCGATTTAATTTGTAATCGATCAACAACTCTTCACTTGGAACTATTGTTTTTGTTGCACATACAAATATATGATTTCCTTCGTGTCTCTCAAATATGCAATTCAGTTTCTTAGTTGTTTCCACTGGTCGTGTACTATTTATAAATCTCGCAATGTTTCTAGAAGCTTTTGGCCTTCCATCAATATACATAGTTTCCCATTTATTTTGATTGTTATCTACTAGTTGTATATAATTTGCAGCAACTATGTATCTCCGTATACTTCACGTATATCAGAACAACATCAACAAATGATTGTATTTGTATAATGGTCTGACATACTCCATCAATTCAGTTATAGTTTCATATCTGACCTTTATGTCATCCATGTAAAATAACCCCAATCCATGTAAGGACGAAGGAGCAATGCGATAAATCCTCCCACTAATGAAGAAATTTGTGTCCACTTTAGGTAGTTCCTTAGGTTCCCATCATTGCAATAGATGTCTATGCCTCAAGGGAAACTAAATGTCACCTATGCTCTGAGCATCATAATTACATGACCCTCCGTTGGCAATAAAAAATTGCATCCGTATACAAAATCTTTTCCTTACCTTTTCAAATCTAGTTGATCTTGAACTGGTATATCTAGTACAACACGTCTCACTTTCAACCTCTCTGAGTATATCTTAATCATCACTCGAGGAAGATAGATCCAACAGATACCTATTTGGTGGTACCTACAATCATTAAAACAAGAATATAATTTATCGTGTGAATATAAGTTTGTGGTACCAACACTCGAAAAAATGAGAAGATAAGTTAGAGAGCAAATATTTAGGGAACCCATGTTTTTCTTGGAGAATATGCTTGATTCTATTGTATGTAAGAAACTTATTGGGGCCCTTGTTTACTTGATTCATATCATACTTGGTATCCCATTATTGTTATCTTGGTATGCTTTGGGGTGTGAGTCTTTTCTTTTATAGAATGGCATTAAAGTCCCAACATTAGAGGTGTATGAAATAATTCGTTAGGATAGAAAGAGGCATTAAAGTCCCAAAATTGGGCTTGTGAATTGATGTAGATAGGGTGATTGAGGAAATCCAGCCTTAGCGAGGATATTTAGGGTCTATGATACTAAAAATTCTTAGTGGATGACACTTTTCTTCTTGATACTAAAAAGGCTTAGCGGATACTCAACAAGATAGATGCTTTAGAATTAATTAATGGTATCCCAAGGGTGCTAAGGCCTCATCTAAAGATGGGTCAAGTGACAAGGTTCAATGACAAGGAAAGATAGAAGKTATATGACAAAGTAAAAGTGTTCTTGCAACAAGCATAAGTGCCAATACAAGTTGAAGGAAAGGACAAACTCTTATATGAAACAATATATGCTTGCACTATTCAAGATAGGTACATTAACTATGGTGCATGAGAAAAAAACATATAACAACAAAGACAATGGTATCTTTCAAGTAAAAAGACTGTCAATATGTAAATCAAGACAATTGGCTTCTTTATAACTTGAGGGTCTTTGCTCTTCTTATGACATCCATTTGTACCTCTCATTTTCACACACCTTTGTATAATCAAGTGAATGATAGGTGTATGAAATTCATTAGGATAGAAAGAGGCATTAAAGTCCCAACATTAGGCTTGGGAATTGATGTAGATAGGGTTATGAAGGAAATGCATCCTTGGAGAGGATATTTACCCTAAGAGAAAATCTATTTCATTGAGTATTGTGGTATAAGTCTCAATTCTTGGCAATGTTTATGTGTTTTCTTTCTCTAGTTATTCCATAGGAACAAATTGATATGATAGGGRTCCAAAGCTCTTTACTGTCTAAAACTATAGAATGTCAAGCTTGTGTTTGGTTAATGATACCTTACTAATCTTTCTAGACAAATCATTCTTTATTACAATCCTTTTCTATGATTCATAATCAACATCTATAATCTTTTGGGGTTTTGTCTTTGTAATTGAAGTTTGGTCCAAACATGAAAGATTAGTATAATGAACTATGTTGACAACACCTAGATCTATATGAATCCACTCTCATATCTTTGTTTATGACTTGAATTTGTAAGGTGGTACTTCTATTGGCATAATCTCTTGCTTGCTATATTTTTCACTAAACTATGTCAACTATGTCACTAGACTCTGTTGATATTATCTAGGCATAAAAAAATATATTCAGGAAAATTGAGGAGGATGAAGAAGTAAGGGATTTGTTTTCAAGATCCTCCATGAACAAATTACACATAATGGGAGATAGGGGGGGTCCCAAGGCTACTCTACAAGTCTATTCATATATTTCTCCTTGGATTTAACTAAAAATGTTGATCTCAGACACTTCTCAACTAACTTTGGTGTATCTTAGTTCGTGGTCTTATTAATAACCTTCATTTGCCCATTAATAATAATTTTCACGAAGAGAGAAACTACATCAAAAGTTACTAGAATTTCATTTAGGTTAAATTTGATGTCCTTGATTTAATTTTAAAATAAAATGGAGTCCTTAACATAGGAACCAATATTACCAACCAAAGGCTTGAGTTTACGAGCCAAGTGTTTAGCAATATAATAAGTGGGCCACCTATGGTGTTGATTATGAGTTTAAGTGGGACAACAAACAATCAAATTGTTTTTCTTTCTTTCCCTACTTTATTTTTTCAATATAATCAATCTTTTTCCCTACTTTATTTTTTCAATATAATCAATCTTGTTCAATATGACTATGGCTCCACCTTTGTCAAATTTTAAAACTACAACATCATGGTTTTTTTCTAGGGTTTCAAGAACAAGATATTCTTCCTTACTAATGTTCTTCATTAAAGTTTGTCCTTGTGAAGGATGATCAAGAAATCCTAATCTCTTCCTAAATGTTTTCTGAAATCTGCTAAATATGCCATACTTAATGTTACATAATATATCTTCGATCGGAACCTGAGAGGAACTATAGAAAAAATAATCCCTTTCTCTAATCATTTTCTAGTGTTATCATCAATATGAAGGCTTAAAAGGTTAACTACAAACTTCTGGTTATCCCTAGATCTTGAGGTTATAGCATCATCATGGGTTTCCAAGCTACCATCGATAGAGGAACGCAAGAATCTGACCTGGTTAAGATCGTTGTTAGAAGTGTTTAGCCTAATGTTGGTACCTCCATTTATACGCGAGATACTTGTTATACCTCCCTCGTGAGTTTTGAGGTTTTGTCCTGGAATAAATTATTGAATCTAAACACTAACAAGATTGATTTGAGTCTATGGGAAAGGATATATGCCTACTCTTCCTTAAAAGCGGTGAACTATGAAGAAATTACCATAAAGAAGCAACATAATAAATTAACTCGTTTGGATAAAACTCAGAACCAGGTCTCAATGCATAAACGTGAATGCAATGACAAGACAATGGTAGAACTGGGAAGGTTAAACAGAGATGACAATGGTAGCATTAATCTCTGTGCTCTAGATGTTGAGTGCAGTATTAGCATTGAAGATTGGTGATTGGAACCTTACTCCGAAGTTACCGATTGGGGTTTTAAATAATTTTAAGAACTTATTGATTTTTCCATCATTCCTAGTCAAGGTGGGGTCTCCTCTATCATCTTCTCTGTCACTCCAATAAGGGAACTCTTAGTCGCTCCTCCTATGTCACTCCAGCAATGATTTCTCTCACTCCAACAATGGTGTAAGGGAACTCTCAGTCGCTCCTCGTATGTCACTCCAACAATGGTTTCTCTCACTTCAACAATGGCTTCACTCACTCTCAATACTCATGGTCGGGAGGTGAGGTAATTTAGGGCAGGTTATGGGCACGCGGGTGAAAGATTATGAATTTGATAAGTTGGTTTGTATATATTTGATAAATTATATATTATATAAATGATATATTATATAAATTATAAATTATAAATTTATATAAATTATATATTATATCAATTATATATTATATAAAAACCCATAATGTACATGTTAACCCATATCCCCTCGCCTTTCTTTGCGATAGTCTCCTTCAATGCCCCTTTTAGAAAAAAATGTCCCATATTAAATAATATAAAATGAATCCAAATATCAAAATGAAACCATGGCTTGAACTATAAGAACCATTTATATTGTGCACAATCCTTGAAATTTGTTTTCTAATCCTCCTATAGGGTATACATTTCACTTGAAAACCATGTAACATCGTTCAAATCCACATGCACGGCCTCTAAGCTCCATGAATAATGTATTAGGGACTAAATCCTTAATTCTTCATCCCCAATTCATGGTTTAGGCCTTAAGGATCATTATTGTTGCGCTCAATATTTGAAGTTGGACCTCTAATCCTCCTTGTAATTGCAATTCATATGTCTCATCATGACCAAGTAGCCTTAACAATGTTCCATGTACCCCGAGAAAGCATGACAAAAATGACCTATTGATTGGAGCCTTTGGCATGACTGGACAATGTTCTATGATGCAACTAGCCTATTTCAAAATGGGAATTTGAATCATATATATGTCCATAAGATGCATGGGAAATTTCTTTGCAATCTATCAAAAATCTCGCCCCCTCTTCAAGGCGGATCTAACTTGGATTTCAGGGAATTGGAAAAGAATCCACATCTACGAGGACTCCATTCTTGGGGATCTGCCTCTGGATTCCTTGCCTGGCATATCCAATCTCAAGCGATGGCTTCAATCCAAGCATGCAATTGTAATCTGGGATATTTCAAGCTAGAACAGTGATGGAACTTGGAAGGAATAGAGCATCCCGATCTGTTCAAGTCATCTTCACAATGAAGAAATTCTTCTGCACAACCGACTTCAGGGTAAATCCATTCTCTCTTCCTCCACGATGGATTCTCATGGCTAGGGAGATCTCTCTAAAAAATACACTGCATCCAAAGGTTATAAAAAGTTTAAGGCTATTCATGGCGTGAAACCCAACCCTGCGCTTTGGAAACATGTTTGGAATACCAAAACACTGCCAAAGGTGGGCATCTTCATCTGGACGTTGGTCCACAACAACATACTCATGGGAGAAATTATTAAAAAAAGGGTTGGGAAGGCCCCACAAGATGTCCCCTCTATGGTCAACAGGAAGAATCTGCCAACCACCTCTTGTTGTCCTATGCCTATGCAAAAGAGGTCTGAAAACTCGTTCTCTCTCCTTGGTCAAATTTTTTAAGTATCTTGGAAGAAATACCAAATCTCCTCAAAAACTTGGATAAAAAGTGCCCCTTCACTCCCCACAAGAAAGACAGGCTCAATTACTATTGGATGTTTCTTTCAAAGTTTACTCTATGGATGCTTTGGCTGGAACGTAACGCCTGCATTTTCATAAGCAAAACCTCTACACCTGCACAAGTAGCTGTCTGAGCTAAGGTGTTGCTGGGAGACTGCCTTCATTCACTAATCCTTTTAGAGAACAAATCTCAACTTCTACCTAATGAAGAGTATTGGATGTTGAGCCTAATCCCAAAGGCCCCTAGTGCTGGGTCTCCTCACTTGCCTCAACTAGCTCCTTGGGAAATTCACATGGATCCATTGAGATTCTCAAACTAGAGGAAGGCGTTGTATCGTCATGCTTTGTTCTTTGACAGAGCCTCTAAAGGGAATACAGGGGCGGCAGGAGGAGGAGGGGTTCTTCTGAGTCTAGATGAAACAACCGAATTCAGTCTCTCTTGGGGGATTGGAGAAGACACCAACAATATCGTTGAAGCGCTCACACTCTGGCAAGGACTCAATCAAGCCTTGGCAAGGAAAGTTAAAGAGGTCAATGTCTTTGGAGACTCCCGGGTGATAATTCAAGCTCTAAACATCCATTCCCTACCCCACAACATGAGGCTTCACCACATAATATGAAAGATTGGGACTTTACTCCCAGCCTTCCAAAAAATTAAATTCTTTCACATCCTTCGGGAGTTGAATGGAGAAGTGGACAAAGCAACCAACATTGCTACGAGATTGAGCAAAGGGACCCTGTGTATTAATGGAAATACACAAAGCTTCAATATCCCTTAGCTCCAAGAGCCTTTAAGATGACAGAACCGAATATAGATGAACTTTGTGTAATTCTAACTCTGCCTCTTAGGATAAGGCATGAATTTAATGGTGTACCTATGCTAGTGATTATCACTGATTTTTAATACAACCCATACCCATTATTGTTTAAAAAAAAGATGCATGAGGAATTTATTCATTAGTATTTTTAAGGGAAAGGAAGATAATGGAGTAGATGACATGTCAACTCATTTTTTCGTTTGTTGAAGTTGGTCACTTATAGGAGCTTTATATGGATATAATCGAGAATCTCTTGAGGGCCTACATCCAATCAAATGGTATATTAAAATTAGGATCCATAAGTCGTTTCATGTGTAGCTCACAACAATAAATGCCCTCCACTTAGAACCATGTCCTCGAGCATATCATGGAAAAAATGACCTAGTAATTAGAGCCTTTGTCATGATAAGTCCATACAAGCACAAATTGAAAAAATTTCAATGTTGACCCCATTCACATGTCACTTATAAGCAGGGTCAATTACATGAGCAGGCGCGCTTTATTTTTGGGTTTTGATAGAACAACCAAAGATTATTTGATTGTATAATTCTTTGTTTGAGTCATGTTTGAGTCCAAAAAACCTCCCATACCATCAATGCATGTGTGTTGTCCTAACATGCCATGAAATTTCAGTCCATACAAGCACAAATTGAAAAAAAATTCAACATTGTCCCCATTCACATTAATTATTCTATAGGATTCTTGTTTGACTGTCAAATTGTATGTGCGAGTCATGTTTGAGTCCAGAAACTTTCCCATACTRTCAATGCATGTGTCTAGTCTAACCATGTCAAATTTTAGTCCATACAAGCACAAATTGAAAATATTTCAATGTTGGCCACATTCACATGTCATTTATATGCGGCGGTTTCAAGTACATGAACATTTTAGAGGGGGGAATTACATAGTTGCTACCACAAAAGGGGAAAATTTATCCAATTGTAATAAATGGTTTAACATTGAACCATGCACAAAAGAGAGTGTGATTAAATGATGTGTTTTAAGCAAATTCTAAATTTGGAGGTAAGGAAATATCTAAAAGTTCTTCCCTAACATCATATTGGGAAATATTTTACTGTGTATTTATCTGTAGCAAACTTTTCACTATTGCACCCACCACCTTAGATCACATAGTTTTAATAATAGGTCCAACAATTGATTCTTGGGTATCTAAACACTTAGCACTTCATGATGGGATAGTAGGAAACATGCTTGGGTTGGCTATGATAGACACATTTCTCATAGGCTCAAGAAAAATCTTAAATTTAATTTTTCCCCTTGTATTCCCAACTTCACTTATGGGGTTAGGAATAACTATAGGAGATATACTTCCATCAACATCTAGAAGTTTATCTTGAAAATAATTCTTTATCACTTACTCAACAAGATATTTTTCTTATTCCTTTGCATTGTGAACAACCACATACAACCATTATTTGAAAAAATCACCCAAATCATTTTTAGGGAATCCCACCTCCTGCGACACCATAGATGTGGATTGTACTAGGAAAATGTGTTCATATAAATATCTCCCATATGCACCACATGGAATATTGTTAAAAGGTGGCCCACGTTGAAAAAGATGATTTCAATTATGTACTATTTGATAGGCATGAGCCTACATATTAGGATTAGGACTTTCACTTAGACCAACTACGACTGGGAATACAACTTAGACTTAAACTTAAACTAGCCCCAAGTCCCCATAGTTGGGGACCCCATTTCATTTTATATTTCATGGTCCATGCCTAGGGATTTATGTAATCACACATGCAATATGTGATATAACAATGGTCATTCCAAATGCATTTGTAACATGAAGTATGGTTCTCATGGTTGTCCAAGGAATGCTCTAGGGTCAAACGACAAGGTACAAGATCATATAAATTTCCTTAGGGATGCATGGGTCATTCATCACAGTCATTTTTATAGTGTTGATTAAACAATGAACGAAAAGAGGGATTTTTCATCACAACTATGACACACATACATTGTATATATAATGTAGAACCTGAAAGAAAAATGAAGAAAGGTTGATGCAAACTTAAAACTTGTGTCAATTTATTTGTGTACTTTGAAAGAAAAATAGGGTTTATGGTTTACATGATGAATTGATGATGGAAACAAGTGGGTGTGTGAGTCAAATTTTAGTCCCGAAACCCTCCCATATCATTAAGGCATTCAAATAGTCTATCCATGTAAAATTTTAGTGCATACAGAAACAGTTTGAAAAAATTTCAACGTTGGCCCCATTCATAGGTCACCATTGCCCATGTCTAGACCTAGTACAATGTTTGTTCGTTGTTCCTTTTAAAATTCATTGATAGTACACATATTCCTTCATATAGTACTATATATTTGAGTCTAGAAACACTTCCATATCATTAAGGCATGCGAACAATCTATCCATGTCAATTTTCAGTGCATATAGAAACATTTTGAAAGAATTTCAACACTGTACCCATTCAGAGGTTACTGTTTCCCATCAGGTTACTGTTGAACTAGATTACATATGAGAATGAAGCTGCATATGAAAAATCAAGCTACATGGGCTCTTGGTGATAAATATTATTAGGATGGGTGCCAAATGGAAAAATGTTACTACTCTAGGGTAACCCATCATAGGAAGGCTCCACCATTAGATGTTTTCAAAGTGAAGAAGATGGAATAATGTACCAATGTTCAATAGGGATATTCCTAGAACAATTTTAAGGTGGAAAAAGGTTTAAATGAAACAATGCAGACGGAAATGATTCTAATTATATATGAAATTTCAAGAATATACCTTACTCATCTAAACATGGCTAAGAAAATGATCTATAGGTACTATACAATTCAATGCAAGGTCCTACAACAAAAAAAAAAAATTGGAAAGTCATATTAGATGCTTCATGTCAACACAAAATAGTTTGAAAACATCTCATTCAATGGAAACATCAATAATCTTAAGTATGGAAATTTAATCCAAGGTATCTTCTTCAAGTTAGAGATGTTGTTGGTAGAGATGAATCAAAATGATCAATATTTCCAAAGGGATAGAGTATAAGGGAATGATAGTAGTGGAGTAGATAGACCTAGGGTGAAATTCAATAGGAGATCCATTATGGAGGTTATCCTAAGGACTATATAAAAAGGTTGTGGCCTCTAATAATTTATAATCGTTAGGAAATATCGTGGTCGAAGAAGTAGGACCTGACACTTTTACACATAGGGTGTGAAATTAGATTTGTTACCCTTAAGGATAAATTAAAACGAAATGAGAATGAGATTGGTTGATATATAGAGTGGGTGTGTGAGTAATATTTGGTTCTAGAAACCCTTCATGAATGGCCTGATGGGGATGAAATGTGGCCACATAGGTTGATGAAATGCCTCTACAACCCCAAATTTCATTAGATTCATGTTGGGGAATATGTTTCATGAAGTGATACTTGAACTCACTATCACCTAAACTCCCTTCCTACTAAAATCACTTTCAACCTATAAGATAACTCTTTGCAAGACTCTGAAACTTACCCCAGACATATTAATGCCTCCGATGAAATACTTCCCTCTTCTTCTTGTGGTTGTTTGTGTAGGTAGACAAGATATCAATAGAGTGGATACAGAAAGGCCTATGAGGTCATATAGGAGAATATACACAGAGTAGAAGGGGTGACAAGGTGCATACATTGTTATATTAAACTTCTTTGAAGCCATACTTCATTGTCCAATTATTAAGTAGGACTCAATTGTTATAACTCTAATCCTAAGCCACTCACGATCACACCTTAATGGGGTCAAGTAGTACATGATTAGGTGCAGTCACGTAGAGCTCCTCTTTGTTTCAAGAATATTTCATTCTCTACTAAATAGGGGAAACCATGTTGAAAGCTCTAATTATGCCCCCCCGCCCCCTCACATCACTCTCAATTTCTCCATACCTAATTTGAAATTATAAAGAACATGTAACATATACTCTATTATACAAAATAAAAACATATAAATATCATATAAAATATATAAACACATACCTCTTCTTTTCAACAATTAAATATCATTCATCTTCTTCTTCATCTAGCTCAACATCGGTATTAGGATATGGTTCATAATCAATATTGGTGAAAGGCTCATTCATATCAACATCATCATAAACTTTATTTCCACTAATATAGTAATTGATATCGTCAATGAGATCGCCGTCTGCTACATTTGGATGATCAACTTCTTCAGCTTTTTCGTTTGACTCATCGACTACAACCACCTGCTCCTGTTCTGCATAATCATGATCTTCTTCCTCATTATTATCTTCATCCTCAGCTACATGATTATACTTTATTGGTCTTCCTCTTGGATCATATTTAAAAATGTATGACCAATCTCCTTTACTAGGTACCTTTGAGTAAATACTTGATCACATTGACTTGGAAGAACGTAAGGCTCTATACCCGATTCAAATTCCCTTTTATTGACCATGGTAAATCAATTATCATGCTCAATAACATTTCTTTCAGGATCACGTTCATGCATCCGTAGTTTGTACCATTTCACCTCAAACAAAACTATTTTACAAGAATTAAAATCACACTCAATTATATCCTCCAAATGCCCATAGTACCTATTCTCAGTTTCTTCCAAATTTCTGTCACTTCTAGAGGAAACATTGGTGACCTTAAACACTGCATTTATCCCACAATCCGAGGTTTTCATATTATCATCAAATGTTTTGATATGAAATTTATGACCATTACACCACATAGCCTTGTGATGTTTCAACTGCAACATGGACAATAAGTAAAAAATACATTGCCAATTAATAAACCTCATATAGGACATAGTAAATATATATTTCAAAAATTAAACAAACCAAATACATTGAAAAATTGGGAAATAACTAGGAAAATTTGGGTAAACAATTTACTTTTCTTTTTATCTTTTAAACCAAAGGATAAATCAACTTCCCTTGACGTAAGATCAGAAAATTGATCTCAATGACGATTCGTTGTTTTAATCATCTTACTCACCCCTTCCCATGATAACCTACTGAAGTATTCTTCAGTATACTCTATCCAATGCTCCATCCAATCAAGGTTGTTTGCAATGTATAAATGTAAAGCATCCCACTCTCGAGAAACTATATGATAAAATAACAATTTAACATCTTTAATTAGCTATTGTTAATAAATGAATAGTTTAATATAGTTCAATATGCAGGAATAAAAAATATAAAAATAGTATGATAAAATAAAATTGGAAAAATAAATGTGTAATATATTAAATCTACGTCAACATCTAATAATTACCTTTCATAGTCCTCATTTTACCTTTCCCCAATAGGACCTCCCCTTCAAATTTGTTGATGGAGTCGAGATGCCAAATGCGAGGCACATTCATATTTTCTGGTAATTTAGGTAGATATTGACTAATATACACCATGCATTGATATACCATAGAACCCTCATGACATTTTCTTTGTCTAAAAAAAGCCTTCAATGACTTCAAATGCCTCTCCACCATCCACATCGACCTTGTGTGTACTGGTCCACATAATTCAATCTCCTCAACTTGGTGTATGAGGTAGGGTTGTTGTGCATTGAAAAATGTTGGAGGTAAATACTGCTACATTTGACACATTAGTCGGGGAATTTCTCTCTTCCAATACCTTATATCTTATTTATGGATTTCTTTTGATGAAAGCCACCTACAAATGTCAATGCAATAAAATAATATCAAGGCATACATAAATTTGCATATAAAACATAATATATAAATAAGTTCCTCTACAAATCACATAAGAAGTACATTTTCCATATAAATCATTACTTACCTCATGTATTTTCCAAGTACATAAATAATTTGTTTTATGTTGTTGTTAAAGTCGTCTGGGAGAGATAAAGGTAGAACATATTGAAACAAACAAAAAAAAATATTATTTGTTTCCAAAAAATGCATACCAATAAGGAAATATATTATAACCTACTAATTACCTTAATGAATGTATGCCAGTCATGTGTTTTAACCCACCAAAATCACCTTTTTTCGTTATGATGTTTTGTATGTTCAACGAAAAACCCCATTAGAAACCTAATTTTTCGAATGACCTCTTTTACAATATTGCTTTGTTGCTCCGTCAATAACCAAGGAAGACTAGTATTTTGTTCACAACCATCACCATTAGAATTAATAATAACACTTTGCAATGCGTGATTAGCTTCTTGGATGTCACTACAAATCTTTCCAATTATCTCTTTGTCAATCCTTACATCTAATATTCTTCATAACAATTATGTTATGTTCTTCTCGATGTGCATTGTATCAAGCAAATGAACTATTTGTAGGTGCTCATAGTATGTCAACCTACTGAATTGCGTCGAGTAAATTTTCGTTCCTCATGGAATCCCATTAGTGCCTTAATGACATTCATGAAGCATCAACAAAATGAAATTAACACTAATTAATCAAACAAAATGAAATTAATACTAATGAAATTAACCAAATATTTATATAATATATCATACATAAATAATTTGCATACCTTGACGATTTCTAATATATTCCAGCTTCCATAGGTGAGGTATCATTCTTCGTGGTTTTTTTCCATTATCTTCTTTACCATTAAATTTTTCTTTGTCTGTAGTTTGATAACTATGGTTCTTAGGCAGAAAGTGCTTATACTCATCAAACATTTATTTTCCTAAACTTCTTGAATGACAATATTTTATCTTGGGACCACAAACTCGGCATGCAAATTTACCCTTTGTTTGAAGACTTACAAGATATATGAATTAATATAGCGAATTAGAGTTACAATTTAAAATAATGCATGATATTTTCAATAAATATATATAATATTAAATCACAAAAGAAAGTAACAATATACCACAAAAATGTGTTAACCCGGGAGCATCATGAATTGTCCATGATAGTATTCCATGAAATTGAAATCGTTTTTTCCCTATTGGTCTAGAGATGTCATACATAGTGACGCTAACCCATAACTTCAATAACTCATCGATAAGAGACTCAATATGTATGTTCATATATTTAACCTGGTACTTACCTAATTGGTTCAACATACTGCATGATTAATTATACTTATCTAGATGTCGTTATATATAAAAGAAATAATTACCAYGCATGAAACAAAGAAATGAAATATTTTATCATACTTTAAAGAAAATAAAAGGTAAATAAATACCTGGAACAATCATTGCCAACATTGTGTGCTCTCTCTTGATCAACATCCAAGGAGGAAGGTTATTGTTTATAACAAAAACAAACCACACTGAGTACGTAGAACAAATCTCTCCAAATGGATTGACACTGTCAGCTGCCAACGAAAGTCTAACATTACGAGGTTCTTCTTTAAAAATTGGCCACTTTTCTTCGATGTACTTCAATGTAGAACCATCTACAGGCATTCGAAGAACATTGTATCGACTTGTGTTCTTTGCATGGAAATCCATAAACTCTGCTATACTTTGGCACTTGAACAACCACTAGAAATGTGGAATTATCGGAATATAACAAAGCAATTTGTGAGGCACCTTCTTTGATGCTTTATTGGTTCAATATATACTTATTTGACATTGTGGGAATTCATTTTCTAATGCATATTGTCCATAGTGTATGATATGATCATTATTACATGCATCAATATCTTGATACTCCATTCCAATTTCTTTCATAATCACGAATATTTCTCGATATGTGCGTGGCAAAATATTTGACGTTGGTAATATAAATTCACCTAACAATCTACAAAATTAAAAAAAATAAGTCAATGTAAACATTATTAATCATCAATATCACATCCATACTTTACAAATTAGAAAACAATATCAATATAGGAAAACAATGAACCTTTTAAGTATTTGTGAACATGCATGCATAAATAATTAACAAATTAAATACCTTAGTATCTATGTGAGGCATGTGTTTGATAAACCATTCAAAACCTTCAAGTTAACCAACAAAAATATAGCAGATAGAAGATTTGTTGTTGAGCCTTCTTAAATAGGTTGATGTGACTTCTCGAGTAGAGGATCAACATCATGACTATCATCCTGGTTATCCTCATCCATTGGAAAAAAAGTGACTTGGATCAGTCTATGTATCTCATCTTCCTGATTTGTATCACGAACGTTATCTCCATCAATGTCATCATTAATAACTTGATCAACAACTTCAATATTCTGATCTCGAAGTTCATCACCCTGTAAAGGAGTATTTTTTCTAGTATTTGGCAAATAACTCTCTAGAAGTCGACATTTTGGGGGCATCGTCTATATATTTAAAAACAACATAGAAAAGTTAGTGTGTATAGAAAATATAAAAAAAAACAATAAGAAATATTACTAAAATTCATGACATGATGACTATTACAGAGAATACATTAAATATTGAATCCTATTACCAAGGGACGATATTCGTAACCCCCTTCGGTGTGCCCCTTCTCCCTACAATGTATTTCATCTTTTTTTATTAAAA
>JASDQU010107984.1:48660-59184 GCA_032191745.1 Picea mariana | reverse complement strand
TTGTGCTCCTCAAAGTCGTTCCCCATGTCAAAGATTGGTGGGAAACTTTCTGCGAGAAAAAGGAAACAGAGGAACGCTCATTATTTATAGTCACGACAACCTAGGAATCCTTCAAGGATGCTATTAAGGAACAATAGTACCATGTCGAAAGCTATGATGACTTGTATACCAAATGGACCACATTGTGGCAAGAAAGAGACCAAGTAGTGCCAGATTTCACAAATATCTTCCATACCTTGCGCACCAAGCTAGGTATCAAAGATTCAGAGTGACATATGGTGCTCAAGTACCATGGTTCTCTGCATAGATACATCCAGACCAAAATGGAATTTATGGACATCTCGTCCTTGGGCGCGGCCTATCGATATGCCATCAAAATCGAGCATAATCTCAAACAAAAGATGCGACAATTTGGGCCTGGGAACCCTGCACAGCAAAAGCCAGGAAAGAGCGGCCCCAACCTACAGAACAAAGGACAGAGAAAAGATGGATAGTATCAGGACAACCAGTCCAAGATGCAAGAAAAGAAGAACACCGAAAAGACAAAGAAGGATACTGGGAAGTGGTGTGACTTCCATAAGAGCCCTTGGCATAACACTGATGATTGTCGCTCAAAGCAGTCGCTGGTGGCTAAAGTGAAAGCCTCTGAATCAGATGCAGGTTCTGACTCTGATTCAGAACTAGAAAGGGGAATATGGATCATTGACGCGGAGCCGAGTGCCATCGTTTCTACCACCAAGCTCCAGCCTAATGAACCAGATGAGCCAGAAGAAGGAGAGTGCATTTTCCATTCACAGATGTGGGTAAAAGGCACCCCATTGCACTTCATCGTTGATAGCGGTAGCCAGAAGAACCTCATATCAGCAGAGGTCATCAAGCGGCTGGACCTGTCGACAACACCGCACCTGCAACCCTACACCATTGGATGGCTCCACCAAGGAAGTGATCTATGTGTCAACCAATAGTGTCGACTTCCATATGACATCAAGCCCTTCAAAGATGAGGTATTGTGTGATGTTTCTCCTCTCGAAGTTTGTAATGTTCTTTTGGGCCAACTTTATTTATGGAAACACCATGTTTTATATGAGTCTAGGTCTCGTAGTGTTATTATTACTTTGAACACGAAATTGTAAAGGATACTCGAGGCAATTCCTCCTAGTGCTATTTCCTTGATCTCTGCCAAGAAATGTAGGAAGTTCATCTCTCAGGCTGAGAAATTTGTCTTCTTCGTGATTCGCTCTCAGAGTAAGAGAAATATCTCAGCCACATCCAGGGCCTCTGCGATTGATCTCTCCACACAATAGAAGCAAGTGGATAAGGTCATGGAAGAACACTCAGATGTCTTCTCCTCTCCTACCAGGGTACCTCTGCATTGCTAGGTCAAGCATCCCATCGATCTAACCCCAAGCGCACCGCTACCTAATGGGCCTATCTACCACTGCTCTCTGTTAGAAAATGAGGAGATCAAGAGGTAGATCCAAGAACTTCTCTAGAAGGGGTACATCCATCCCAGCTCATCGCCTTGTGGGAGCCCAATCGTACTAGTGCAGAAGAAAGACAGGACCTAGTGACTTTGCATTGATTACCAGGCCCTGAATAAAATCACAGTCCAGAACTGGTACCTGATTCCCCGAATCGACGACCTCCTTGATCAACTCATGGGGGCCAAATACTTCAGTAAGATTGATCTGAATTCTGGCTACCACCAGGTCCCAATAGAACATTCAGATGTATGGAAGACCACCTTCAAGTCAAAAGAATGTCTTTTTGAATGGTTGGTCATGCCCTTTGGTTTGACAAATGCTCCAACAACTTTTATGAGGATGATGGATGATATCCTGCAACCTTTCACCAGTACTTTTGTAGTGGTGTATCTGGATGACATCCTCATCTACAACAAGACTTGGGCGAAACACTTGCAACATATTCAACAGGTTCTGCACACCTTGTGGCAGCACAAACTATATGCAAACTTGGAAAAATGCTCCTTTGGCATGGATAGGGTCCACTACTTAGGCTACATCGTTGATCAACATGGTGTACATGTGGATCCAGCCAAGATCTAGGTCATCCATGACTGGCCATCCCCAACCACACTCTTTGAGCTTCGGAGCTTCTTGGGCCTCACCAATTTCTATCGCAGGTTCATGTTGGGATTCTCTCATATCACATGGGCCCTCAACCAAGTAGCTAGGGGTGGCAGTAAGGAAAAATTTGTGTGGGGCCTATCCCAACAACAAGCCTTTGATGAATTGAAGCAATGCTTGTGATCATCCTTGGTACTTTCATTACCAGACCTGCAACATCCCTTTGAGATCGAGACAATTGCTTTAGACTATGCTGTGGGCACCGTTCTCACTCAACATGGCCACCCCGTGGTGTATCATAGTGAGATGCTATCAGATGCTGATCATAAGTACCCTAATTATGACAAAGAAATGTACTCCATTGTGCAAGCCTACCGCCAGTGGAGACATTACATTCTGGGGAAGGAGACAATCATCCACACTGATCATAAGCCACTACAATTCATGTAGACCCAAGGCAAATTGCAGAATGACCTCCATCAGAAGTGGTCCAGATACTTACAACAGTTCCACCTCAACATCAAGTATAAAACAAGAAGTACCAACCGAGTTGCCGATTGCCTCAGCTGACCTCCAGTCGCGACACTCACCACGGTGCTAGAATCTTGCGGCCATGAGACCTCTGGATGGCCCCACCTCTATGAGACAGACCGTGACTTCTCCACCACCTACCGAATGTTGGGAGAAAACTCAGTGGTCACTGATTTCCATCTTCAATATGGGTTGTTGTGTTGTCTGGGGCATCTCTGCGTTCCATCAAGCGAGCGTGCAAAGCTGATCTAGGAAGCTCACTACAGTCGGGTGGTAGGACACTTTGGCATCGAAAAGATAGTGGCAGTGCTGCAAAAACATTTCTACTGGTCAAAACTTCGATAGGATGTTGACAAGTATATTAGGTCTTGCACCACCTATGCTATTGCCAAACCGACCACTAAGAAATAGGGCATGTACACCCCTCTTCCTACTCCTGACAAGCCATGGGAATCCATATCCATGGACTACATGTCAGGCCTCTAGTCCACCAAGAGGGGCAATGACTGTGTTTTTGTGGTTGTTGATCACTTTTCCAAGATGGCGATTATGGCCACTTGCAAGAATAACATCACTACAGAGGCCATTGCCAAGCTCTTCTTTGAATGCATCTGGGTACACTTTTGGATCCCAAAAACCATTTTCTCAGATCGAGACAGTCGGTTCCTGAGCACATTCTGGTCGAGCCTCTGGTCACTATTGGATACCAAGCTCACCAAATCCACTGCCTTCCACCCCCAAACAGATGGCCAAATTGAGGTCGTCAATCAGATGATCATACATATCTTGTGCATGTACAATTCCAAGCACCCCTGCACATGGGATGAGAGTCTTCCCTATTTACAGCATAGCTACAACCGAGCCCTACATAGCTCAATTGGCCACAACCCCTTTTAGGTGGGGTTGGGATTCTAACCATTGAGCCCCATGGATGTTGCACTACCATTGGTGAACACGTCGACCGACTCGTCCCCTACTCCACCAGAAGTTGACAAAGCCACCTGGTTCATTGAGAGGATCCATCACATCCACCAACAGGTTCAGGATATTTTACAGAAGTCCAATGCCAGGTACAAGTAGTGCCATGATCAACACCAGGTGCCACATAAGTTTCAGGTGGGCGACAAAGTTTGGTTTCACTTGCAGAAAGAACGCCTTACAGGGCCCCATCAGAAGCTTCGCCCACTCCAGTATGGGCCATACACCATCACCAAGGCTGTGGGTGACAATGCTTTTGCACTCAACGTTCCCCCTTTCCTTGGACTGCACCCAGTCTTCAACGTGGCTCTCCTTCGACCATATTTCCCACCATTATTGGACACCTCAGAGATAGCAGAGCAATTGACATCAACAGAAATCAACCGTGACTACATGCAAAAGGAATCCAGTGATCATATTGTGGACACACAGATCAAGGGCACTCGACAACAAAGGATCTAGCTTTATCGAGTTGTCAAAGCAGGACAACTCCTGCACCAAGGCAAGTGGCTCACTCGGGGCCAAATTCAACAGAAATTTCCTCATTTGATGGGGGAACTCAATGCAATGGATACCATTGCTTCCTAAGTGGGGAGGATTGATCCATATGCATTTTGGTGGCCTCCCACCTATTCCAACTGGTTAAGTTTGGCAGTTTTCTAGTTTGGCAGTTTTTTTCCTAGTTTTCAGGTCCTTGACTTGTGGGGCCATTTTGAGGCCCTAAACAACGTTTTTAGAGATCGACACAGTCAAAAATTCCCTTTACTAGATTAGACCAAAATGTGTAGTCCTCAGATAGAAATTTTCAACGAGCTATCGTGCGCCTAAAATGGAGATCGTATGCAAAAGTTACGACCCCGGGAAGTTGACCAACTAACTTACCCAAATGGGGCCCACATGACTTTTGGCGCTTCATCTCCTAGGGTTAGGTTTTTGGATTTCTAGGGTTTTTGACATTCCTGTTTATTGTAAAAAGGCCTTCAGAGCCTCATTGTAATGATCTTCTTGCGAATGAGCCCAACCGTCACATCTCTTCTCAGAGATAAGACGCCACCATTCCAGCAAGCTTGTTTTCCATTGCATTTTACAGTTTAATCTTATTTCCTGATTGAATAGAAAACAAGTTTTATTGTATCTATGTTATTCTGTGTTAAGCATCTTTTAATAATGTGTATTCATTTCGTTCTGCTCATAAAATCCGGATCAAGTTCAGTGTGGATGGTGGGTGTGTTATAATGCAGGTGGTGCCACGTGTCGAGCATGAAAGGTGCCATGCAACATAGTGTTTTGGCACACATGAGTGAACTTCTATGAGGAATATGGGTTCCACATGGAAGGTGGCGATAGTTCCATGTGTCACGTGTCGAAAGGATATGCCGCATGGAGGAAAAAATCCCCTAGGTAAGATCTCAACCCTTGATCAGGAGGGATATTGTGATGAATAACAATTTTCGATCGGTCGTGCGACCCACTTCCCGAATACGAATGGTTAGAGAATGGTTGTAACCCTCATGCAACTCAGAAGCTATGAAAAAGTTCCAACCGTCCATCGATAGGCCCCAAAACTGTCTGATTAGTCGGAGGAGGGAGAATTTGGACTCGGGTGTTAGAGTACGTGAGGTAAGAGGTCATGGGAACACCCAGATAGGAGGGCCTCGATAAAAATGGAAGTAGGAAAGGGAGAGGTCTGATGAACGATCGACAAGGTGTGACATGGCCAATGCCACAGAGCCTAGTGCAAGCACTAGGAGAGCCACACCAACATCCTATGGGAGGAAGAATGTGCTAGGACACCACGTGGTAGGGATGTGGCCACAAACTTCGAGGGGCCATAACTTTGGACCCATAACTCAGATTCGAGTGAAATCACAGTCGTTGGAAAGATCTTAATGAGAAGAATATGACAATATAATAGGAAAAGAAGTTTGGGTTTATTTAAGGGGAACACAATTTTGATACCCCATTACCTTAAATTCTACTTAGGGGGTTGGGTGTGTTACAGATTGGCACTTTCCTTAGCCTTACAATGTCAACCAATGGAATCATACTTACATGCCATTGAAGAAAAAGGAGCATGGTGGTTTCACTCAAAATCACATTGAGATGAGAAGCCTCAGAGATCAATTATGAAAAATAAAGCACTCAACAAAATTTAGAGTTAGAGATCTTGACTTGAACAACTCAAAATATTTGTGGGAGCTACACTTACAACTTAAATATAGTACAAGACTTTTGAAACCACATTATTGCTTGGCCTCTAATTTTCTGAGGCAAGCTATACAAACTTCTCAGTGGCAGAGTAAGAGAAACGTCTTGATTTTTGTTGGCCTTATTTCTATTGTGTTGTTAGCGTTTTGATGTGTGCATGTTACACCCAAGAACATGCCATTATGAAGACTGAAATATCTATAAAAAACTAGGAACAAAGACTAGAAGTTGTTTCCATACAATATCCATGTTTGTGAAGCAAGTGGGCTATAAGCCCCTTGTTTAATGATCAATGTTTGGTTGAGTTTCATGGTTAGAAAGTCACCATCACAAATAATAGCCATGGATTTTGTCGAGTTTTGGCTAAAAGATCATGATAAAGTGGACTTCATAGGTTATTCACTAATCCAGTTGAGTCAGTATGGTAGGATTCCATGATGTAGGAGGTTTTTTCTATCCTTGAGGAGATAGTTATAAAATTGACTATGGAGTCAATGATTGAATCCTTGATTGTAGTTGATGGGAGTATGGAAGAATACCAAGATAAGGTTTTTACCAAAGGATTCTCTCAACAAGAGGTAGATGAACTTGATGAGACTCTTACTCTAGTTGTTGGAGGATTCTCCTAGGAAGAGGGAGTTTCCATGGATGGGTTGATGCATACAAAACTAGTTATGGATTTCAATATTAATGAGATTGTACTCATGTTGGGATAAAAATAAAAAAAATATTTTGGTTCATTATCATTGCATTGAGAAAATTCAGGTGCTCTAAAAATGAAAAAAACAAAAGGCAGTATATAATAAACCATTATAGTACTTTGTGTTGGGTTTTTTGGCACTAATCCCTGAAATTTGTTTGACACATTTTATTTTTTTTGAACTATGGACATACCTATAATGTTGGAATGATAGGACTATAATGACTTGTATTTAAAGTAATTATTTGTTTATTGTTTCCCTATGTGAGGAAGTTTCTACATGAGTCATTGTAAGGCACCTCAAGGATGGTTGAAGCCCTTATGCTTGTTGGTTAAGAATACTTTGGGAATGCATATAATTTTTTTCTTCTCTTAATRAATACAAATTTGTTTTTTTATCTTGTGGAAAAAAATAAAGGTTAGTATAGAACCCTCATTTTTAAAAGGTCGAGAAGTTTTCTCCTCAATGTTTTTAATATTTCTCAGTTCTTAATAGACTAGGAGTTAAAATAAATTTATGACTATCTTTATATCRTTCAATACATAGTAATGACCMTATTCTGAGAAGCATGTTTAATGATCTATTTTACACTAAGTAGATAATTTGTGTASATAATATKCTTAGGACATAAATTTATCGCTATGTTGAGTTAAACCTATTATATTTTCCCTACTGGATCATATTGGTCRTTAGTCCAAAATTCCTATTATCCCAATCATGTTTTCCCTATTAATCATGTCTCATGATTTATTTTCTGATGTTTTGTGCATGCCATGTTAACTGAATGACATATTAACTCTCCCTCTTCTCTGCTATACATAACCAAAATTTAAAATCATTATCAATTGCACAAGTTGAGCCATGACATTTAAGATTTGTCATACCCATCCCCAAAGAATTTAGCATATAGAAGCGCACACCATAGAACACAATATAAACTTGAAAATACCAAGCTATTTAATGAGGTAGTTTTATCCCTTACATAATAATGTTATCAAAACCCTCACCATACATGAAGCTACACCATGAGATATTTCTAGGATTGAAACATCAAATGTCCCCCCACCAAGATCATAAAAAACAACCAGATCCTCATTATTGTTTATTCCATATGAGAGGGAGGTTGTAGTTAGGTCATTGAAGATTCTTTTCATGTCTAATCAAACATTTTCCTAGACATAAAAACCCAATTCTAAGAACTCCATACAATTTTTGGGCTTTGTTGCAAATACTCAAGCAATTGCGAGAGGAAGTGTACACTGCAAATTCTATTACAAGGACTCCAACCAAATTTTGGAAACATGATTGATTGTGGGAAAATCTTTCCCATAAAATCATGTTTCCAAAAATTCCAAGGGAAAATTGTTCCCATAAAGTTTTATTTCCAAAAATTCCAAGGTGAAATTATTCCCGTAAAACCATTCTTACAAGATTTTKAAGGGAATATTTTGGGAACACCTTGTGTAATATCAAGGGAGAAATCATTTCTCATTAGTATATTATATATGTTTTATTGGGAAAATTAACTAATGTAACAAAAATATTGTATATTTTTGGGGCTAAACAATATAAACAATGTAATAATAAAAAAATTCCTTTTCAAAATTTGAAAMTTCATTATTTTGTCTTTAAAATTTTCCTTGGTTTTTGGGAGCTAGAGGATTGTCTTGGCCTTGAGATTAGACTATGGTGTGTGTGTGCGTGTGAATTGTTTTGTTGTTCAAAATTKTCTTCTTGCATATTTGATTTTCAACCATCTATTTCTTGATGGTTTGGTAATTTCCAACATATGTATGTCTTGCTGATTTGACATAARATAAAGATAAAATTGTTAATTGATTTAACATTATTATTGAATAGGATACAAATATTTACTATYGTAATTATAGTTGTCATCAAGAGAATMTTAGATCTGGTTTTTGCATGATAAGATTACTCTAGAGGGCTGAAATATTTTGCACATATTTGGTGTATTTTCTCTTGGATTTCCTTGTTGGTTGAGGTTGTTAAGAGGTGAAATATTGTCCATTGTTGTTTTTGTGTTATCATATTTCATACCAACATTAAAGTTGAAAATTCATAGGGTTAAGATTCAAGAAACTTCTAGGAAATAGGTCAAATTTATGAAGTTGCATTAATTTTCCTAGATCATAAATTTTCTACATGGTATTAGAGATTTAATGTCTAATGTCAGTATAGGTGTAAGAGGGAGCTGGCATTCCAGTGGTGATGAACCTAGGAGAGGTGATTTACCTTTTTAATATTGTTGGGTGTGAAACCATAGGTTGCTTGGAAAAACACTTGAACCCTATGAAGGGTTTTGTCTCTGTCATATATCGGTGATTTGTGCACTTGAGGTTTGATTTAGGATGTATAAGATGAATATTAGTCTTAAAGAGTGTGACATGTTGGATGGAGCTTCTTATATTTTTCCTTGGAAGTTTATATTACATATACTAAGGGAGGAAATCGATATTTGGGATCCTATTGAGAAAGTGATTCTAGGACCTACTAATCTAGCTCAATTGGCCTTTAATTGGAAGAACAAAGCCAAGGCTAAGAAAATCATTCTTGATTTAATGAAGGATCAATTAATCTATCACATTGTAGAGAAGAAGACGATTAAAGACATGTTTGGAGATTTGGATGAGTTGTTTTAGGACTCTGATGTTTCTCGATAGATTGTTTTGAGAAACCAACTTTCAACCATTCATATGAGAAATATAGGCACTATGGTGAGCTACTTGTCTAGGATGGTTAATTTGAGAGATCAATTGGATTCCATTAGAACACAGATGGAGGATAAAGAGTTGATGTGCATTTATTTGAATGGAATTGTTCCTTTCTAGATGCCTTTTCTTTAGGGTGTTTGTGCTTGTGAGACCTTGCCAAATTTTGCAATGCTTTGAATTAATATTATGAAAGAAGAAATTAGATTCAAGTGTTGTTCAATAAAAAAAGGGGAAGTAGATGCAATTGGTATAATCAAGAAGATGAAGATAGGTATAAATAAAGGCTACAAGAAGAAGGAAGGTATAGATACAAGAAAGAGGGATTTGAGTAAAGTGAAGAGTTTCTAATGTCACAATACGAGACAATATGCTAGCCAGTGTCCAACAAGATGGGACAATATACTAGCTAGTGTCCAACAAGATGGGACAATATGCTAGCCAATGTCCAACAAGATGGGACAATATGCTAGCCAATGTCCATTGAGGAAGAAGTGAAGGGGAGAAAATCAGGTTGCATATGAGTTTGTAGCAATTGTAGAGGAGGATCCCTCTTAGTTTCAGACTACCTTTTCCATGACCTCTTCATTGTATTTTAACATTATGTCTAGTGTTGGATGGTATGTGAACAATGAAGCTTCAAGACATATGACATATGGCATGTCATGATTCAGTAGGTGTCATGAGAAAGGAGGGATGCGTGTAGAGCTTGGTGATGATGATACTTATCATGTGAGAGGATTTGACTCCATTTCCTTTTATAAGCCCTGAAGTGATGTTATTGAGTTGACTGATGTTCTATTTTTCTCTAATTTGGAGAAGAATCTTCTTTCAGTTTCTTATATGGTATATGTACAATGGAGGTTTTCATTTGAGGGTCAATATTTCACCACTAGTATGAGGAATTTGGATAGAGGTGTGAGAGAGGGTGGAATTTATAGATTAATTGATGATATAATGACACTTGTACATTCCAACAAGAGGATAGATGATCCTCCTACTTTTGGAGCACCTATATCTATAGTGAGAGTGAGTATACATCCTAAGAGATATGCTAATCATATTGCATTGGTTTCTTCCATCTGTGAGCCTTCTATTTGTCTTACAGAGGAGAGGCATGATACCTTTATGGAAGTTGATGTTATGATTGATTCCATGTTTGTAGTTGATGGGGGTATTATAGAGTATAGGGATAGGGTTATTGGATTCTCTCAAAAATAGCTAGTTGACCTTGATGTTACTCTTGCCTTAGTATTCTCTTGGAAATAGGGAATTGACCTAGTTTAGGTT
>JASDQU010107984.1:0-11549 GCA_032191745.1 Picea mariana | reverse complement strand
GGGACTGAATGAAGATTGCATCGGTGTGACCACTACCTCAACCACTGGTTGAATAAGATGCGAGATGACATGGTAAAGAGATGAATCACCCCCTAATACAAGAGTGGTGTCGGCCAAATATTGCATTGACATGACCACTTTGTCAACCAATGATTGAATAGAGTTTTGGGAAACCAAAGATGCTTCAGAACTAGAAGGGTCTTTAGACAAGGACCTCGCTTCTTGTACCATGACAATAGTAGGGAAAAAATGAATAAGGTGATCTCCTTTGCAAATATTACAAGGGAACTTGAACTTAGATTACAATCATAAGTTGCTTGAACTTATGATTAGTTGCTTAAACTTATGGATAGTTGCTTGAACCAGCACAAATGGATAGTTGCTTGTCTTCAAAATGACTCACAGAGGTTGTTGAAAAATCTCCAACATTATTAGAATATGTTGGTTTTTCACTTCCAGCATGACAAGCAGAGGTTGGTTGTTGAATTCTAGTATGACTCGCAAGGACTAGGCTCTTTCCCCCATCATGACTTGTAGAGGATGGGTGTTGGTTTTCAACATGACTTGCAGAGGTTGATGACCTATCTCCAACATGACTCGCAGAAGTTGGTGACTTGCTGCCAATATGACTTGCAATGAATGGGATTGTGCTTCCAACATGACTAGCAGAGGTTTGTCGCTTTCCCCCAACATGAATTGCAGAGGTTGGTGACAGGTCTCCAACATGACTAGCAGAGTTTGGTGACTCCTTTTTCTTACTCTTCCTCTTCCTATTCCTTTTATACTTCTAGTTATTAGTAGTAGGAATTTCACTAGAAGAGGGAGGAGGAGAATTAAACTTTGTAGATGTAGAAGGTGAAGGATCAAAATCCATATGATGCCCCTGACATAAGGTGATTATCTGAGAAGCATCAAGAGAATTCATGACATTTGGAGTGGTCCACAACCAAACTGGTATTCCTACATTCAACCTAGGATGTTCAAAGTGGGCATCAATGGGGCACCAACGTTTCCAAGGAAAGGAAAAGCACAAGAACCCCCTTGGGCAGGGGTCCCTTGGTTGGTATCCTCAAGAGATTTTACCATATCATTCTTATGCACATGTTTTTCTCTTGTAGGATTGTTCATGTCTATAAAAGTATCATGCACTGATTCTGACGAACCAATGGTATAAAACCCACACCTTCTAGGAGGTGGATCCAAACTTTCAAAAGAAAGACCAGGGGTCCTCCTGACCAATAGAGAGGTTGGTCAACAACCTTGAATCAATGATCCAAAAGTGGTGATACTGAAACAACCTAAGGACAACTATACAAAGAAACACTCCAATAAATATCCCTAAGAGAAACATCGCAAGAAAACCATTTTTCCAAATCTCCAACCTAGGTGGATAAGGTCTTGAGTCCAAAGCAATGAAAAATTGGAAAGGGACCTTCCAAACGAAGGCATAGGTTGATGAAGTCCCATGGACCAACGAACGAAGGAGTGAGAAGTAGTTATCCCAACCTCCAATAACCAGCCTTATCCGGTGCAAGCACCCACACTTCATGGGGCACCCTCTAATAATACTGAAAAGTGTGATACGAAATCTTCCCCAGGTACCATGGCAAGCCCCCTCAGTCACCTCTAAGATCCCTAGAAAAATCCACTAGGGTCACCAACTCGCAGTCAACATCTGGGGGATATAGTTGACAGTCGGGATCAAATGTATGGGTAGGGTAACAAAGCCCAAAGCTTTGAAAGCGTCACCTCTCACGGAGGTAAGGGCACTAGTGAAACCCCCAATATAGGATCTCTCCACTATACTTAGTCAAAATTTGGAGGGGAAATATCCCTGGCTCTCCTTCACGTGATCTCGCTTTTATCTCCTGTGTTGGAGGAGGCTCCCAGATATACTTATACGACAGTTGGATTTGAGACTCTCCCTAGCTCAGACTCCTATGTTTGTTTTGTGACCTTGGATAATTATCTCTCCAATCCTAATCCAAGTCCTTGACCCTAAACTTGTTTTTGAAACCTAGACACAAATTATAGTACATTTTAAGTTTAACGTTAGTTTTAGTGGTTGTTTTCACTCAAGGAGTATGGAGGTGCAACTGATGTTGTTTAAGACTCTTACAAGAATAAAACTTATAAGAACACTGACAAATAAAACCTTACACTAATTCTCCAAATGAAAAAAAAGTTTCAACAAGAAAATGCATGAACAATCTTATGCTAGTACGTTTCCTTTTTCAAATAACAGTGAAAAACAATGCAAAGAAAGAAAGATACCTAACTAGTAGAAAAACTAGTTTTTGTTTTTGTTTTTTTTCCAGAAAAAAAAAAACTAACAAAAGATGATAAAACAAACACTGGGAAACCAAGAGCAAAGTATTCAATAATATGAATGTTTTCACCAGCTTAGACACAATAATACAAATCCATCATAAACTTAAGAAGCCCTGGATAATCTGGGGAAACCCATAAATATCCCAAATGTTGGTTGTGGACCCTGATTATCTTCTTGTTTCATAGGTATTTGTTCTTAGCCGTGTTTATACCCCATGAAGACTATACACCCTGGAATATTGTACCCCCTCCACGCGGTGGGGGGGGGGGTGTTGCAGGGGGGATTTCCCCCCCTGTGGGGTATAGGGGCAAGCGAGCCCCCAAAGGAAAAATTTCCTTGTAAATGTATATTGTAATTTCATAGTAAATATGGACTGTTCATTATAAGGCCGCATATCTAACGATAGAATTTATGTTAGGGGTTTTTTCCCTAGAAGGAAACCCTCTTTTATGAGGGAAATGTATTGCGGCTATGCATCATTGCGAATATTGTATTCTAAGAGAGGAAATTGTGAGAGAAAGAAGAGGAAGTTACAATGGCTGTGTTGTAGGTTGTATCCCTTCAGTTGTTGGATAATAAAAAGGAAGGACCTGGAAATTTCTATGGTGGACATAGCCCACACTAGGTGAACCACGTATATCTGTGTCTCTATTGTATTGTGTATCTTCTATATTTTATTTCATCATTTTTTCTTTTTTTATTGCTCTGCGATCCTATTTTTCTAACAACTGGTATAAGAGAGAAAGGTAACTCGCAGGAAAAGAGGGTTCCTGGTTTGAGCGGGAGCAATGGCGGAAGATGGAAAGTTTAGGGTCAAGAAATTTAATGGCCAAAACTACTATTTATGTAAGATGTAGATGGAGGATTATTTATATCAGAATGATTTATTCCTACCATTGGGTGGGATATCAAAGAAGTCGATGGCCATGAAGGATGAAGAATGGGAGGTTATTGAAAGAAAGGCACTAGGAACAATATGGATAAGCCTGGCAATGTCGATGGCTTTTAATATTTCAAAAGAAAAGACAACGAAGGAGATGATGGATGCATTGGCCAAACTATATGAAAAACCCTCAGCATCTAATAAGGTATTTCTAATGAAGATATTATTTAATATGAAGATGTCATAAGGTGGGTCTGCTGCAAATGATTTAAATGAATTTAATACGGTTACTAATCAGCTAAGTTCTATAAAAGTGGACTTTGATGATGAGGTCAAGGCTCTTCTAATCTTGTGCTCATTTCCAGAAAGATGGAATGGCTTGTTCATGGTTGTAAGTAACTCTATCTTTGTTTCAAACACTATAAAATATTATGATGTTGTTGGTGTTAACCTTAGCAAGGAAATGCAATGGAAAAGCACAGGTGAGACATCAAGTAATGTGTTAAAAATGGAGAATAGGGGAAGACAAAAGGATAGAGGAAAGGGCTCAAGGAATTGCATGAATTCTAGGAAGGGCAGATCCAAATCCAGACTGGGAAAGATAGAGTGCTAGAATTGTGGGAAGAAAGAACATATGAAGAAAGATTGCAGAGTTCCAAAGAAACAAGGAGATGGACAGTAGGAGAAAAAATATGAATCAAATGTAATAGGTGATGTGTTACAAGATGCTTTGATTTTTTCTGTAGATAATGTTAGCACTGAAAGTCACACTTTGACTGCTAAAGTGTAATCTCAACACCCATCATAATGTAAAATATAACTTGGTTTTGAATAGGTGGATCAACAAGATGGAGAAAGAAAGGGAGAGGGCATAAAACTACAGATCAGTAGGCTACACCAATGGGAAATGGATTCACAAACATGTTGGAAGATTAGTTGTTGTCATTGATTTCAACCCTAGTCATGGTTTTTGGACCGCAAGATTGATAAAGGTATTTGGACATGAAGGACAATGCACATGAATATAAAACACCCATGAATGGATAGTATACATCATGTTGTTTTCAGTGGTATGTGGCATGTCACGTGGATCCTCATGGTTGAGGAGAAATGAATTTTTGAAGATGACAAAGTGAATTGAAGAAGGAAGTACATGTAGGCCCTGAAGATAATTAAAGAAAAGAATTACAAAATAAGAAAGTGTCAGGTCAACCCTAATGTTAAAAGGAAGTGACATAAATGGTATAAATAAACATCATTATACATTCATTTGATACAAGTCGAATTTCAAAGAAAATAAGAAGTAAAGAAGGTCGGATTTCAAGGGAGGATGAAGTCCTTTGGTGATGTGTTCTAAGGTATGTTATTTTCAGGTCATCTTACCATTTTTGCTATAAATTTTTTTCTAGAACGATTCAGATGGTGAAATCGCTATGGTATTGATAAGACATATCAAGGTACATCTGGTAAAAATTTTAGCTCTTGATTCGCTATAATTATGAAGATACACTCTGTGGAAGATAGGGTTTGTAACCAGTCCTGAAGCTAGTCAATAAACAGGTGTTATAGGTAAAACAGTCATAACTTCTTCATAGAGAATCCAAATGAAGTGGGACAAATTTAATTGGAAAGAGTAAGGACTTTAGTTTCTTGTGTGTGAGTTTCAGAATTGGATGTTAATTATTGAGAGCAGGGCATTCTGTGCAACTTCACTCTCCTGAATAGACCATAATTGAATAAAGTCTACCATTCTTTCTATAACCTCTTTTTGGGGAGGATTCAAGGAGTGAAAATTGGAGGAGTTTCAGAGAGTACATTGAGTAATATTATCTACAGGATCAGAGTACTCCAAGAATTGAAGAATTGCAGAAATTGAAGAAGTCTCAGGAATCATTATCAGGTTCTATGTGATGATTGGTTGATGGTGATGATTTAATGTAAAGTGTTATTACCTCTCATATATTCTTGTGTGGAAGGAAGGGGCAAGGATGGAGAGTTAAAATATATCTTTATATTTGAGGATTGCATTTTCCTCTTGGAGGTTTATCCCTCCCTTTACATTTGGAAGCTGTAGCTACCATTGGAACTCATTACTTCCCTTGAACACAAGCTATTGATTATTTCTCATATATTTTGCATGGTGTATTGGTGTAACTCTTATACTATTGTTCATTGCTCATTGGATATAATTGAATGGTTTAAGTATAAGTTGAAAAAGGTTTTTAAATTGTACTTGATACTGATTCACCCCCTTCTCAGTATCAATAAAACATCCTAATCATCTAAGGCACAAAAGCTGCTTAACAGAAAACAAGATTATATGCTGATAGGTGGAAGAAATGAAGAAGGAAAACATAATGTTCAGTAAATAGATATCCTCTCAATTCAATGAATCAACAAATACTTGAATATAAATAATGACTGATGGGAAAAATACAACAGATCCTCTGCTGCTTAGGGATCCATAAATCATTGATAGCCTTTGATCCTCAAATCTGCAATATATTCAAATAAGAAGAAATATAAAAGAAGAGTTACAATCTGAAATCATAAATATCATGAGCCTCCAATAGTAATAATGCTTACAATCCTAAAATTCCCACAAGCTTACAAATGAACACACACATAAAACTGCCTATTCCTACTCTCTCTAGCCTCTCTTGGCTCATCCCCCCTCTCCAAAAGATCTCTCCTTCCTTAAATAGAAAATAACATCCAAATAAACTAAGGAGGTTGAATCCCATCTCCTCTATTGGATTCTAAGCCTAGGAGATAGGTGGCAACAATCAAAGAGACAAAAATCCAACAAACTGTTGATTTTCAGGAATTTGTTGGAAGTCATTAATAAATTGTTTCCACCTCATGCATGAGGCCTTTGATAGAGATAAATATTAGGTTCAGGTGCCCCTTGACATCTAACTGATCCTTGAGAAGTCATTTTAACTCTCCTTGACATGTGGAAACCTCCCAACAAGGAGAATATCAAAACCGTGACCGCTATAGGAAATTAGTATGCAGTGCCACTGTGCAGAGTACGCAGCGCCTACTTCTATATCCCATATATCTAAAACCAAAAAACATTTTTAAAAACTGAGAGAGGTTTTTGTTATTTGGAATGTTATGAACAAAAACCTCCTCTAGTTTTAAAAAATACATCCTCAATTGCTCATAACCCAAGTTTTAAATTAGTGACTCAAAACTGGCAAAATAACTCTAGACAATTTATCCTCTGCCAGAATATTACATAGCACCTGTAGGTAGTGCCCAGCTATGTTTATGCATGCAATTCGGTAGCATAAATCTGTGGGTGCTATGATGCTTGAACTTGGATATTGGGAATAACTCAATATAATTTCAATATTCCCCAAAACAAATAAAAAACCCATAACAATTGTATTCATTTGCCAAAATGAATGATGAAATGCAGATTTTGTTCTCTGTGAAATATTAGGTAGCGCCTGTAGGTAGCGCCATTTATGCAACGCTGAGGCATAAACCAATATTGTGCTAACACAGGCTCCATGGGGGATAGTGTCCTCCCTGTGAGGCTCTAATAACTCTTGTAGTTTCAGTGCCTTATCCTTTGGGATTGTGGAGTCATGCTCTCAACCTTTAACCTATGCAATTTGCTTTGATCTGTGACCTTCAGCTAAAACTAAATGAAAATGAAAACTAAAACTGACAAAATGATGAAAATAATGCTTGTCCAACAAGCTTATTGCACACACCTACTCTAATTATTGGGAAACTGAAGCGTTCAAGTTACATGAAACAACCAATGAAGCCATTTCATCATTTTTTCAACTATTTGAAGTTTTGAAATGTGCTTCCTTAAGCACCAGAGATAATTCTTACTTGAAGGCGCATCAAAGAAACATTTGGAAATACACTTTCCATTGAAGAAATCAATGATCCTAGGCCCATTTTCTGCTTGCAGACAGGTTGCAAATGGATCCCGAAAAACATCATCAATACTTGCCCCTGCAACATTGCTTTGTGTAAAAAGGAAAAGTATTGCATTAGGTCCTTCGTCCACTGTTCTTGGTTGTTGTATTGCTTGCTGATTCTCTGATTCATCCTCAATGCATATGGCCTTGGTCCACTCTTGGTCATGAGGTGTATTAGGAAAAAGTCTTAGTGATGCTTGTCTTTCTTTAATTTCAACCTTTCTCATCTGATCACATGGCATTTGATCTTGGTTGCTTGATGAAACTGAGCTTGTGTCTCCAAGAGGAATAGGGGGTTGATAGGGTATTTCATCACAATTAGAAGTGCTTAGGAAACTAAATTCTTCTATCGTATCTTCTAATTGTGAGGGATATTCATCATAGCTTGGCCTATGGTCCCAATTTCTCAGTTTTTCACCCTCTAAAATTAGATTATCATCTTTTTCTTCTTTTTCAGCAACAAAAATATGACATGAGGGTTGAAACAAGCTATTGTTGCTTTGATGGGAAGGGTACTTCTTTGATATAAGGTCTTCAACAATCTGATCATGGAAATCATCTCCATAATTATCATACAAAGGTGAATCAATGACCATTTGACTATTAATGGTTGAAGGGATTAGTACAATGGATAGGACAATTGGTTGTTCAGGGAAAACATCCTCATAGTCATCAAAACTTGGAAAATCATGGCACATTGGTTCATTAACAATAGGAGGGACTAATAAGCTATGAATTCAGTCATGATAAGCTGCAATACTATTCTCATGATAAAATAAATCTGAATCTAAGATGACATCTTGACTTAAAGAATCGAGAAAAGGAGGAGACAAGGAAACAATGCATTGTCCATATTGATCTTTCTCTTGGGGACCTAGATTTTGACATGAATGATGCATTTTTTCTTCAAATTTAGGAAAAACATTATGAAACTCATCATCTAAGTCCTGCTCTCTATAATAATCCCCTTCATCATCACTACTAGAGGAATCACTTGTTGAATCTTGAATATATGATGCATACCTCTCACAACAATTCTCAAAAAGTCTTTCAGCTGGATAAATTATCTTGCAATGAGAATAAAAAACATCATGAAAGTCCTTCAAAGAGGAAATAATAGAAGCAGGGAGTGTTCTATACCATTGCCTCACATCGCCTTCCAATGAATACATAAACATTTTCATCAATATATCTTCATGATGAATGTCAAGTTGCTGCATCAAAACATGAAATTCATGAACTTGATCAACAGGGTTGTCATTCTCACCTTCATAAAATCTGGGAAGCAGATCTTGCCATTCATAAATATGAGGCACAGGATGTGGATAACCATCTATGGCTAAGAAATTGAGTGGGGCAAACCTCCTGGCTAGGATAGCCTTCATAGCCATTTGATTTGCCTCATCCCCAGTGGAGACACCAACTGATTCTGAACAATGGAGTCGCCATGGTGAATGTGCAGTCTTGAAGGTGTCCAACTTCAGTCACCATCTAACGCTGGATCTGTGCAATGTCGTTCTTCCCAGAGATCTTTTCAATCTACTCAAATCCATCCCCAGCAACAGTGTCAATTATGTTAGCACTGAAAGTCACACTTTGACTGCTAAAGTGTAAGCTCAGCACCCATCAGAATGTAAAAGATAACTTGGTTTTGAATAGGTGGATCAGGAAGATGGAGAAATAAAGGGAGAAGGCAACAAATTGTAGATCAGTAGGCTACACCAATGGGCAATGGAGTCACAAACATCCTACTCATCTAAGGCACAAAATTTGCTTAACAGAAAACAAGATTATATGCTGATAGGTGGAAGAAATGAAGAAGGAAAACATAAGATAGAATGTTCAGTAAATAGAGATCCTCTCAATTCAATGAATCAACAAATACTTGAATATAAACAATGAATGATGGGAAAAATACAACAGATCCTCTGCTTCTTAGGAATCCATAAATCATTGATAGCCTTTGATCCTTAAATCTGCAATATATTCAAATAGGAAGAAATATAAAAGAAGAGTTACAATCTGAAATCACAACTCTCATGAGTCTCCAATAGCAGTAATGCTTACAATCCTAAAATTCCCACAAACTTACAAATGAACACACACAGAAAATTGCCTATTCCTACTCTCTCTAGCCTCTCTTGGCTCACCCCCCCTCTCCAAGAGATCTCTCCTGGCTTAAATAGAAAATAGCATCAAAATAACCTAAGTAGGTCAAATCCCATCTCCTCCATTGGATTCCAATCCTAGGAGATAGGTGGCAACAATCAAAGAGACAAAAATCCAACAAACCGCTGATTTTTAGGAATTTGTTGGAAGTCATTAATAAATTGTTTCCACCTTATGCATGAGGCCTTTGCTGGAGATAAATATTAGGTGCAGGTGTCCCTTGACATCTAACTGATCCTTGAGAAGTCATTCGAACTCCTTGACATGTGGCAACCTTTCAACAAGGCGAATATCAAAACCGTGACTGCTATAGGAAATTAGTACGCAATGCCACTATGCAGAGTACGCAACGCCTACTTCTATATCCAATATCTCTAAAACCAAAACACATTTTGAAAAAATGAGAGAGGGTTTTGTTATTTTGAATGTTATGAACAAAATCTTCCTCCAGTTTTCAAAAATACATCCTCAACTGCTCATAACCCAAGTTTTAAATTAGTGACTCAAAACAGGCAGAATAACTCTGCACAATTTATCCTCTGCCAGAATATTACGCAACACATGTAGGTAGCGCCCGACTGTGTTTCTGCATGCAATTCGGTAGCATAAATCCATGGGTTCTTTGATGATTGAACTTGGATATTGGGAATAACTCAATATAATTTCAATTTTCTCCAAAACAAATAAAAATCCCATAACAATTGTATTCATTTGCCAAAATGAATGATGAAATGTAGTTTCTGTTCTCTGTGAACTATTAGGTAGGGCCACCTATGCAATGCTGAGGCATAAACCAATCTTGTGCTAACAGATAATATTTTTGAGTCTTGGGTAGTAGATTGAAGGGCTTCATTTCATGCCACATCCCATAAGAAACATTTTCTATATTATGTTCAAGGTGATTTTGGACATGTTCATTTGGGTGATAATGCACCATGCAAAATTGTTGGAATATGAAAGGTAAAAATAAAGAGAAGGAATGGAAACCAATGGTTGTTGAAAGAGGTAAGACATGTTCCATATCTAAGGAAAAATCTAATTTCAACAGGGAAGTTGGCAAGTGAAGGTTGTATGACCATATTTAAAGATAAGGTGTGGAAGTTTACCAAAGGATCACTGGTTATAGAAAAATGAGATAAGGTAGGTACATTGTATTTATGTACTGGCAATACTGACTCTTATATCTCTTTAACTTCTACACGAGTGGATACAACATTGTGACATCATAGGCTTAGACACATGAGTGAGAAGGGGATTCAGATACTTCACAAAATAAATTTTTTTGCCAATTCTTAAAGAAATTGATTTGGATTTCTGTGAGCATTGTGTTTATGGAAAACAAAAGAGAGTTAGATTTCTAAGAGTTGAAAAAGAAAAGAAGAGTGATAGGTTAGAGATTGTGCATACAAATGTATGGGAACCAACTCAGGTATCATCTCTTGTTGTCTCTCGTTATTATGTTAGTTTTATTGATGATGCAACTAGAAAAACTTGGGTTTATTGCATTAAAAAAAAAATATGATGTTTTTGATACTTTTAAGAATTTGAAAGCTTTGGTTGAGAATGAGATAGGAAAAAGGTTAAAGTGTCGCATATCAGAAAATGGAGGTGAATATTGTAGCAATGAGTTCAATGATTATTGTTCATACCATGAGATTCATAGAGATAATATAGTTCCAGGAACACCACAAGAAAATGGTGTGTCAGAAAGGATGAACAGGGCAATCATGGAGCGTGCAAGGAGTATGAGATTGCATGCTGGTTTTTCCTTATAGTTCTGGGAAGATGTTGTAGATACTATTGTTACTTAATAAACATAGGATCTTCAAGCTCTTTGGATGGTGGAATTCCAGAGAAGGCATGGACAAGTAAAAATGTAAACTATTCCTTTTTGAAGACTTTTGGTTGTGAAGAATTTGTCCATATTGATAAATAAAATAGAACAAATCTTGAGGAAAAATCCAAGAAGTGTACCTTTATTGGATACGATGTTAATGATTTTGGTTATCGCTTATGGGATTATGAAAATAACAAAATTATTAGGATTAGAGATGTCATATTCAATGAGAATGTCATTTACAAAGATCAATTGAAGGGAAATAAACATGAAAAAGAAAAACTAGAATACACAATGCTTGATGAGATCACTGAAAAAAAAATTCCAAAGGTACACGAAAATAAAAATGTACAACAATAGGAGCAACATGTACCTCAAACT
>JASDQU010107983.1:54420-84053 GCA_032191745.1 Picea mariana | reverse complement strand
GATATATATATATATATATATATATATATATATATATATATATATATATATATATATATATATATATATATATATATATATATATATATATATATATATATATATATTTGAAAACAAATTTGGGGCTATATATAGGTAAACCAAAAAAACCTCTCTATGTAAACAATTCGCCCAACCAAAATTCCAAACCTCTTAATTTCGCCCATCTGCGAAATTTCGCCCCTAAAATCACCTATGTGTGAGAACATGCATCTCAAAGGAATTTTAAAAGGAACATTTAAAAGACATTGTATTGGGACTACGCATGGGAAAAAGTGACCTGTGAATGGGACCAACGTTGAAATGTTTTCAAATTGTTTCTGTATGCACTGAAATTTGACATGGATAGACTCTTCGCATGCCTTGCCGATATGGGAGGGTTTCCAGACTCAAATATGAATCACACGCCTGCTCTATATATTTGTTCTCATCCTCGTTTCATTTGAATTTTCTCGAATTAATGTCATGCATGGAACTCCCAACATACCCATCGACATGGTCGTGCTCTTTATATTCATTGCTTATGTAGTTCAAAACCAACATCATGCCAATTAGTCTCATTTAAATAATGATTTCGTACTTATAATTATATTCTTTATATATGGAGCAAAAAAGAACCTAGATGAGAGAAAAAGCAAAGACAAGAAATAACTGATGAAGCTTGTGCAATTTATCAAGTACTTGTTTATCGAGGTTATTGCATGCCCTTGCCGTACTAGATGCAGGAACATGTGTCTCGAATGAATTTTAAAAGAAACAGCTAAAAGACAATATACATCCCCTAAAATCCATAATCCCACTTCAAGACTTTAACCCTATATCCAAAAATCTATAATGCATGATTTGTAACCTCTATAATTTCTACAACCCCTAAACACCCTTACGAAATACAAAATTTAACATGCGTAACTCCTAACAATCCCTACAACCCTTAACTCCTTACCTTAAAACCCCTATAAAACCCATAACCTCTACGACCCATATCCATTAAATTCTATAATTTGAAACACAACCCCTATAAACACTATTATTCTAATCCCTAACCTATAAAACCATTAACTCCTAACCTCTATAAACACTAGTATTCTAGTCTCTAACCACTAAATTCAAAATTGCGATGAACTCCAAACTGTTATGAACCATAACCCTATGACCTGTCATCCATAACATATCATACCCTTGACTCATACAATCCCTAATCCATGTAAATCCTATAATCCTAAATTCTTGTACATGTACTCTCTATAATTCATATCTCTCTATCCTTATAAATCCTTATCAACACCATCCTTTAATTATTATCACAACTAACCCTTAATTCTTACAATTTATAAACCCTTGGTTGTAATAAACCTTAACCTAAAAATGTATATAATGAAAAATTTGTAACCCCAATAATGCCTACAACCTATAAACTCCCCTAAGGAATATAACATTTAACATGTATAATTCCTAACCATTATAGCCACTTACCCTAAAACCACTAATAACTACAATTCCCAAGCCATATATCCCTTATAAAATATAACCTATAACATATAACACCGAACCCTTGACCCTCATAACCCCTTATACCTAACCCCTATAACCCTTAACAAATAACCCATCTAAATCTTATGTTATAACTCCTAATACCTTAAAATTTTAACTTGTATCACTCCTAACCTATAACCCTTATATAAATCCCTTATGACCCCTAACCATCATCTCTTATAGCCTCTAAACCATCTAAGCCTTAACCTCAATGATAATCCCTAACCCATATAACCCATATAATGCCTAAACCCCAACCTACATAGCTCTTACAATTGGTATGTTCAACATAAAACTTACAACCACTAACACCTAAATCCTATAAACCTTAATGCTATATCTCTTTTAAACTAATCCATATGAAATCTTAACCCTATATCTCTATATCTCTATATACTTGACCCACGATTATTCCCTCCGGTCTTCATCTTTTGAAAAGAAAAACTTCTAAGCTATAACATATAACTCCTAACCTACGACACTTATCTACATCCCTTATGACTCCTAACCATAATCTATTATAAACCATAAACCATGTAACCCTTAACCTAACAAATAATGATAATCCCTAACCCATGTAACCCATAGGCCCCAATATACATAACTCTTATAATTGGTATGCTCAACATAAACCTTATAACCAATAAGATCTAACTCCTATAATCCTTAATGTTATATCTCTTTTCAACTCACCCATACGAAATCTTAACCCTATATCCCCTTCTAACCCATAACCCCTAAATTCAATAACTCCCCTTCTAACCCATAACCCCTAAATTCAATAACTGTCCCACTTTAAGAATTTAACCCTATATATGAAAAACTATAATTCATAATATTTAACCCCAGTAATGCCTATAACCACTAAACCCCCTTTATGGATATAACATTTAACCTATATAACTCCTAACCATTATAGTCACTTACCCCAAGACCATTAATCACTAAAATTCTCATAAATATGGATTCAAAAAAATAATCTCAATGAAATGTATGGGAATATAATATATAATATAATATAAATAATTAATTATAAATAGCCCACTATATAATATATAAGTATTTATTAAATATGTTTTATACATAATATATAATTTATATATTTATATTTTAATTTATATTAATTATATTTATATTTATAATTTATATATTTATATTATATTTTGTTATAATTAATATAATATCTATTATATTGTGTAATATGAAATAAAAAAATATAGCAAAACTTGAACGGAACCAAACCTGCGATTTCATGGCTGAGTGGAGACATTTGAGCTCCCAACAGTGACAGAAAGAGCACCGACCTTGACAACAAGAGAGAACCCAAGAATCCTGACAGAGGATACACTAGCTAGCCTATAGTGCGAGCGACAGAGTCGAATACCCTAACTAGCCCACAATGCGAGTGAAAGAGGAGACCTTAGCGACATAGAATACACTAGAGAATAGTGTGAGTGACAAAGGATACAATAGCTAGCATACAATGTGAGCGACAGAGCCGGATACCCTAACTATCCCACAGTGCGAGTGAAAGAGAAGACCCTAGCGACATAGGACACAAGTAATGCCACCAAAATCAATAATTTTTCCTTTTACTATGGATGCTCAAGTGAATGAATTGATTGGTTCATTACAAAGTTACTCCTAGTTTGGTTGCAATGGTTGATGCTAGAATTTCAACCTTGATGAAGCAGTGATCTCCCGCCTTCTTTTCTGAAATCGCTTTCCAACATCACCCCTTGACACATATCGATATTGATGGTTAGTGGTTTAAGTTTTGGGTGTATGGGAGAAATATTGGCATGGTGGAACTCAACCCTATGGACGCGTTTTATGATCGAAGATCAAGATACACGACAATGAAACACACTTCCTAAATATGGGTTATGATCTTTGCAAGTTTGAGTTGGTATTTTAGATTGCATCCAATCTGTTTGAATAAATGTCTCAATGAAAATTCCTAGATTCACACAAAATCCTTAGGAATATTTGTTTGCAAGTTGGTTTATATTCACATTACCAAGTGGTGTACGCTTGGAAATACACATTCTTTGTTATGCAAATAAATTTAGACATTTGTGTTTAAATTTTATATTTGTTTCCAACTTCAAGTTGATTATATAAGGTTGCACCTGAACTGTTTGATGAAACATGTGAATGAAATTGTCTACATGAATCAACAAAATTTTATCATTGGTTTTTTTGTATGATTGTGTTAATGTTTAGACCATGATTTGGAACCCTTATCCATTACCATCCTTTGGGGTATTCTTGGTATGTTGATACATGTTCAAGTAAGGTGCACACTAATTAAATTTGTAATGCAAAACACTTACAATTTGTACCAAGCAACGAACCTGTAGGAGGTACCTATTTTACTAATTCATTTGTTGCATATCAAAGGTTTTGTTTTGTTTAAGTTTATTCCAATCTCATACCCTATTGGCTTACCTCTTGTTCAAGCTAGAAGGAAAGCTAAAACATTTCAAATAGATACAACATTGAAAAGGTGAGGCAAACCAATAAGAAAACAAGACATGGCTGAACCAACTTGGGCCAAAGTAAAGACACCCACTGGATGTTTAAGGTGCCTAAAGAGTGAACATAAGAAGGAAAATAGGTCACTTTATGCAATATCATGCATTAAGTAATTTTTACATATTTTATATACTATAGATCAATCTTTGTGGTCCACCATTATGTTTCAATCCTCTGTGGGATTATTCTATATTATTTTATAGACTAGTATATTTTTGGTATTTGTCCTTCTCAAATTTTATACATATGGAAATTGATCACCTTTAGGAGCTTCAGAAAGGAACACTTGAAATGACACCCCCTCCATTTCTATGTGTTCATTCCCTCCCTCTTTGCCTCCCTATATTATTGACACCCTCACTTAAAGTCACCTTTGGTGTGCCCTTGTTGTTTCTACCTCACCTTGATTATTGTCATGTCCTTGTGGTCTTGCATATTTTCTTTTCTCGTGGCCCTCATATCCTTTCCATTTAGTTATTAAGTTTTAGTTCTTAATTCTTCTTTCTTTCTATATTTATTCACCTATCATTCCTTTGCTAGATACTCCATCATTATTCTCACCTTGCATCCCACTCTTATCAAGTGGATCCATTGCCATCACTAGTTCCTCCATCATTTCTACATCTTGCATCTAATACATAACATGTTAGTACCTGAACATATATAATCCATCTTAGTACATCTTTCATCTACCCATATATAATCACAAAACAAGACTCTACCTCTCAAAATGGAACTTGCCTAATACAAGATATTTCATATCAACAAGACACTTCTATGAAACAAAATGTATGTTCTCAACTTAACACTTTTCCTTCTCAACCCAAATCTGAGTCTAAATTAGATACATTTGGAGTATTAACATGGCCTCTAAAAACTTATATAATGATCCGTTTCTAGCACACTTTGACTACAATGGGTGGTATCCATTTAGTTACCAATATTACATTGATGCCTCCTCCTCCTCACACAATCCCTCAATGACCAAGTGGCATTCTTCCTTGTATTCTTCCTATGTTGGAACCTCTTCCTTTACAATAGATCCTTCCTCCTTCCACTCCTCCTTCACCCATGGAATATAAACCTTCTTTGTCTTTTTCATCTAAGATCCCTTAGGCTGGAATTCCTATCCTTATTCGTAGGGCACTCCATCCTACTACATGTCCATTTCATGGTTCTTTCTGGGTGTCTTACCCATCTATTTCTCCTCCATTATCACCTTGATATTCTTAGGGTAACACCTACTCTCTTTATTTTCTTCCCCCCTTCCATTTTTCTAGTACCCTAACCATAGCCTATCATACCTTTATTATTCATGTATCTTCTTTACCTTATCCTTAAGATGCCTAGGGAAATGTTTTCCTCTCTTCCTTGTCTTATCTTTTCTCTTATTGACCACCTATTTCCTCGATCTATTCATATTTGATTGTCTCCATTTATTCATTGTCTTGAGTAGGGATGAATTCAATATGACATTCCTTAGTTGAGACTAGTCACCACTCCCTTGCTATCTTCCCTAAGAGGTTATCTTTGGTGATTGCATCTTGCAGCCTATATCTATAAGGTCACCTTCATTTCCATGAAATTTCCTTCCTATCAACGCTCTCCTCCTACCTTCTATGGTGCTTAATTAATGTTGTTTCCTTATGTTCCTTTTCCATCCCCATGCTAACATATTCACCTCATGCCTTCAATAGTGCCTTTCTAGAATCAATGACATATTCCCTCACTAATGCCACCTTACAATTAATATTAGTGCCTTCAATGGTTCCTTTCCAAAATATTGATAATATCACCTCACCATCATCAATGCCTTTGATGGTTCCTTTTAACATCATCACTTCATTTCTTCATTCATGTCACCTCATGATAATTCCACCTCTAATGCCCTTGCTAGTTGTAGGCTAGCATTTCCAAATTTCACCCTTCCTCATAATAGTTGTTTCCTCTAACCTCTCTTTCCTTCACTAGTTCAACCCTAGTGTGGTATCCTCTCACCTCTTGTATCCTCTCTCTTTCTCCTTTGCTTGAATGTTGTGCTCTCATGGTAATTGTTGTTACTATCCCTTCCCTACTTAAGGAAATTTGTTAACCCTTTTTTATAGGAACATAGATTTGTTGGGTACTAATATCACCATGTTTACATCTCTTATGCCTTGAAAAGGTTAAGAATTTCCAGAGAACATAAAAATTTGAAATCCTTATGTGAGATTCTTATTATGAAACAAGGATCTGTATCATTTTTTTCTTTATTACATTGTTCTTTTCAGTGTTTGATACGAACACATTTATTCACAACATATGGGTTCATAAATAAAAAAACCCCTTTATGAATGAACGTGATAAGATATTGGTCAACAAGGTGAAGCCCCCATGATCCTTATGAGTACTTAAGATGTGTATGGTGGTCTCTATAATCATAAAATTTTACTATGTTATAAATGATGACATTTGATTCAATGTTGTATAGGTGTACTAAGTGAACTATGACATTTGCATGGTATTTTTAATTTGGGTCATTTTTCTTCCATTTATCTGGATAATTAGCTCATACTTTTTGTCATTATCATTTCACACATAGTAATCTATCAAGAAATTATTTCTTTGCTTAAAACCTCTTTATCCTTCCCATAGCTAGTTTTCATCGAAGTTGAAATTCTTGCATTTCATTTTCCTCTTGCATGGTTTAAAGAGTCGAGTTGAAACACCATCAGTTTCACGACCACTCATTTCAGTAACAATAGCCTAAAATCAAGCGCTAATTAAAATTTATCTAGCAAAATTTCTAGGGCTCTTCAAACCCATCTTAGATTAGGTGTATAACTTTGGAATAGGATTGTGAGAATAACTTTCCAAACTGCTAAACAAACATAAAGCTTAGAGTTAGGGAGTGAAATCCAATTTCTATATCACTCACTTTGGGAAGCCCTTCTAACACAAGGGTCAAGCATGAGGTCGCATTGGGGCCAACAAAGTAATCAAAGTTGCTTTGTTGGTCTTGGTGTCAACTTTCCCCCCTCTACTTTGGTATAGTAGGTGGTACCATAGAGGCCATAATCGTTTAGACTTCCTACCTCAGGTGACAACACAAGGAAGGTGGTGTTGTACCTGGGATCGACGTTGGCTAGACTCACTCGGACTCCTTGGAGGGTTTCCCACTGCTCGGTGAGGTAACTTGCACCAGGGAGTTAGTTCATTAAGTAGGTTTTCAACATAACTGTCCCACCTGCTGAAACTCAGCCCCTTCGCGCATCGATCCTGCAATGTTGGATTCCATCACCAACTAGCACTTCTTTGTGAGAAGGTTTGTTTGCATTCTTGACTCCTAGATTAATTAGCGTGTGTTGTTTTTTATCCTTAGTTGGCCTTAGGATTTAGTCTGTGTCTAATGGCACCAGTTCCAGGGTAATTCCTCATTGTATCAATACAAAATATGGATACCATTAAAATAAAAGGGAATAAAGAGGTAAAAAATAACTCATACCTAACTTACATCTTATAATTAGGAATAGCTTGTCAAAGTAAGTAGAATGTTAAGGGAATGTTGGACACCTAAATCCAAGCATATGAATGTTCACCTCTCAGCCTCTTTTCATATATGTTTTATTCTAAGATTTTAGAAGTTTTTTTTAATGTTATTTTTTATAATTTATGTTCACTTGTTTTTATCCACGACGTAGAATAAGTATTAGATAAAGTGGTCAAGGGATATGTTTTTATGCTAGTTGCATTGAGGTTTAATTATTATTGCTTGGTTCATATTCTTTGCATAGACTATGTATGGAGTGGGAAGCGTAATTGGTTGAATTCTTGTACCCATCAAGGATTTAGTATAGGATATAGGATCACTTTTGTAAAGTCATTGGATGACTTGAGTAAGTAAATTATACATACACATGATCATACTAAGGAGGCCATTCCACATACAATGAAACACACATACATATTCAACATGCCATTATTTATGGTGTCCCCATCCCACGCACTTCCAACCATGGGGTAGGTAGCCATTCCTAGGCCATTAAAAGTTTGGCTCTCAATAGACCATTTCACTATATCAAAGTAGGTATGGCCTTCCATGTAGGCTTGGAATGGTTTAAATGTATGTCAATGAAGTATCAAATTCATAAAAATAACTAGATATAATCCAGCATGAGAAAGAATCTTTCTATATCTACAACTTAAGATCAATACATGTGCCCCTTACCAAACCCCTCTGCCCACCATAAAAATGAAAGTAAGGTAGAGATACAAATCGAAATCCAATTCTACTTTTTGTTTCAACCTTCCTTATTGGTTCTTCAAGTGTCAACCTCAGTGAGTTACTCTTTAATGAGTGAGAAGATATAATTGGTCTTTTTTAAGAAAACCTAGAATATTACCCTTTTTTAGAATCACTAAAAATAAATAAGGTTCTTATTTATTATACCCCTTTAATGGATGGGACAAAGACAGGGAATATGCAATAGAGGAGAGAAATATTGAATACCATTAAATTGCATATTCATAGAAACAAATAGAGAACTTAAGTTTTAACATAATGTAGTCCAAAAAATTGGTTGTGTATGAGAAAGTTTCCACCCTACCATGGGAATATACTGTATATGCCACCCCTAAGCAGGGCTTTGAAGAAACAAGAGTGAAGGAATATAATCTACATGCTCATAACTCACTCAACCCAACCAATTTTCAATAATCTCTAATACCATGTTAAGAAATAGACAAATCACAACACAAGACAAGAATTGGCGGAAAAGCCATATTCAACACATGTATTCATCCAGTGATATCTATTTATAGTGCATGTATCTAACCACCCCTACATCTAGATCTCACTGGAAACTTGTTAGTGGATAAGGATGATACCTCATTAGTAGATAAGGATTACGACTCATAAGAAGGTGATCTCAAACTTGGTGATTTTCTAAGGACTCACAGTTTAATGCATCCAATTAAGTATGACTTTTATATGCCCATAGTATCGTGGATGATCATTTTTAGTGTAGGGTTGTTTTCATTTTTTGAAAAGTGGGTTAGAAAAATGTTGTAAGCTAAGTTTTGGGTGGGGAATAAGGAGTCTTGTGAAGGGGGAATGGAAGAGTTAACACTGAACATGTTGAAATTGGTGGTTTAAGAAATTGAAGTTTATGAAATGTATCATTGTATCTTGTAAGTATACAATGATCGAGGAATAGTTCCAATCATGGTTGTTGTCAAAGTCACGATGACCAAGCATGTTGAGGTTACTAAGTTGGATGGTGTTGCTAGAGTGGAGCTGTGATATGATTTCTCATTCATATAATTCTATGTGACATTTGACATGCATTTCATCATCAAGAATATCTACAGAATCATTGTTTCGAGGTTGTTCAAGTTTTTAGTTAATATGTCATGCATTATATGATTTTTTTTAGTTGTTCTTAATTTTCAATAATTTCTTAATTGGAGAAACCAATGTCAATGGGAATACTACAAAAATGTTTATAGAGAAATATATCGCTCCAAAAAAAATTGGAATAACAATCTAAATCTTTTTTCCTAGGGAAAACATCATGTGAAAAAACCTTCAAGTACTTCCCCGTGATCCATGCATGGTAAACGAGGTAACCATCGACCCTAAGTACGGATCCAAACCTCAAGGGAATTAAGGGAGTTGAAATTTTGACCTCCCCAACTTTAGGGGTGATATCTCACATCTGGATCAAGGTTGCTTGAGCTATCCTTGAGGCTATAACAATCTGAATCTATAGAAGGAATTGTAAAGTATCAGTGAAAAACATGGACAATCATGGTGTGTTCCCTTTTTTTCCACTTTTCATTTGTCTAAAGAGCATCAAAGGACCAAGTTCTTGCAACATCAATAAGTGATGATGGATCTAGAGAAATAGGCCATTTCATGTATGTGTCATTGAGTCTTGGTGTTGAAAGAGTGTCACTTGCATCAAGTGGGACATGCCTAAAATATTTCAAATCACATTCAAGGAAATAAATTATTGACTAAAAATTGTTAAGGGGAGTTTTTTTTATCATATGGCATGTTTCTTATGATCCTAAATCATGTTCAACAATCATTTTTGTAAATAAATTTTGAATTGCAATTACAACAAGGTCCTGTGTAGCCACAACTTGGGAGATTTTGGTTAGCATATGATGATAACTTTGTTATTTTTCCTTTTCTTAAGCTGCATACTTGTAAATGTACTTTATCAAAACATGATGAGAGAGAACATGTTGGAAGTCAATATATCATAGTTGTAGATGTTTAATATATCATCATTTTGAGCAGGGTTGTACTTTTTATGATCATGCTTGTAAATGAACATGGTAGATGTAGCATGAAACTCCCATGGAACTTTATACCAACAATTAAGGGTGGAACCTTTCTTTTGCAAATATGAATATTCCTTTCATTTTGTGTGTTGTTTAACATAGTTAAATAGTTTCTCATAGTATTGAAGTGGATTGGATGTGAATATTTATACTATTCTTAGCATGTAGGTATCATCAATAATCGAATGATGGAATTGGATATTCCTATGGTGGATATCTCATGAGTTTCAAGATATAACATATTTATCAAATAAATATTTTGTATCATTTACCAATTAGGTCCTCCCAATGAAGTTTGTTCATATCTTGTGCATTTTCCAACGATATGAAACTATGAATATTGGTGGACCATATATTCCTCCATTGATACCAACATGAAACAAGAATTATAATAATATGCATGTGAAGACAAGAGTTGTAGTTAACAAGAGTGTGGGAAATAGGGTTAGATGTCTAACTTGTACTAGTATTATTTTGCATGGAGGCATTTCTCTTGGACCTCTTCATGAAACATTGTGAATCTATGGTGCATGTACAAATATGTGAAATGTGGGTTTATGATAATGTTTTGAATTCTCCAATAACATTGCTAATTTGCATTAGATGGAGCTTTGTCGGTCATGACCTTGTGTAAATCATTCCATTTGGTGTTTGTTTCACTAAGTTTAAAGAAAAATGTTGGAGTGCCTAATTGTGTGATCATATCTATTAGTTCATTCCTTGATTTGTTTTAGAACGATCGTGTTCCATGGAGATATGAGTCAAAGTTCATAAGTTGTTCTATGAGTATGTCATTAGGTAGTGTTGAAAGTGATGGAAAAGATCTCCAATATATGTTGGGAAATTGTACTCAATGTTTTTATTCACAAAGACAACAGTTTTTTCTTGGCTATGATGGCACATCATAAAGTTGTACAAGAAATAAAAAAAATCTAGGATGTCTACCAAATATATTATCATGGTAATTGAATAGGTGTGAAGCATAATATTGCATTTCAGTTTCCTTAATTCATGGTTGTTTGAGCATGCTATCCCCTAAGAGGAAGGGGCTGGGGAAGACCATATAAAAGAGTCTATTCATGTTGTATTCATTGATAGGTGACAAACCAACAAGTGGTTAATCAATGGAATTAGTGGATATGTAATTTGTAGATTGCAAGTAGATCTTTATTTCTTCTACCTCTCTACATGCATTTGGGAGCATGTTTACAAAATATAATGGTTTCTAGTCTTGTGGGTTAATAGAGGCATTGTATCCCTCATGAAGTTCTATGTGGCTATTTTGTGGTTCTTGAATATTACTTGTGACAAGGTGAATCATGGGAGGTATGTTTGTAAGTTCAATAGGAAAATAATAAATTGTGGTTAGGTTAGTTGGACATCCTTGTAATAAGAATCATGTTCTAATTTGTACTTCAAACTTGCCATAATGTGATATCTACTAACAAAAAAATCATAATATATTTGGTAAGAGTTGTTCCTTCTCACAAGCAATATGTCCAAGTCCTCAATTTGGTGAGGCAAGTAATTGATAATTGTACTCATGTCCTATGGGAAATTGATAGTGTGAATACTATATTTGTATTGTCCACCACTTGTGTAGATTATTTGCATTATTGGATTCACTCTTTCTATGAGAATTTCCTCAACTTGAGTAACCATATCTAGTACAAATGGTCATTCTTCAAGGTCCATTTTGTTCCATATGGAAAGGTGATGACATTTTTCTCTGCAATGCATCTACAACAAGCATAGTTTTAATAAAAAGTTTTGTTTGAATCCCTAGAATTAGGGGCGTTACCCCTAATTCTTGGCCATCTTCTTTTTATTTTCTATTAACAACACATGATTGGTAGTCTCTACCATCTCAAAAGAATACCAAAGATCACAGTCTTCCAACATCATCTATGCTTAACACTTCCATGGGAAGAAGTTAGAGGGAAATTAAAAATTTGTATTCATATCTAACACTAAATGTAGTCATACCATTGCTCCTAGAACAACATGCTAAACAAAATATATTAGCAATCCAACAACAACCTATCACAAGACCAGAATGATATTATAAAGAACACATCTTTAACATCTCATCCCTAAAACCTCTCAATATATCCCTATCATAGGTAACATCCCTACTACACATACACAAATTCCTAGATTATTTCATTAAATTCACTCTAATACGATAAAACATTTGACCATGTTGAGAATATTTTGCACTCTAGAAACTAACCTAAAACTATAGATCACTAAATTTGAAACACGTATCAAAATTTATGTTATAGATTACTTTAACCTACAAACACATGCCATTGATAATTAAAACAACAAACATTCTAATATAAAGACTCAAAACATCATCATTAATTTTATATTAAAACTGAAATAGAAATCTAAAGCTATAGCTCAAAACTCAACTCTTGGAACATAAAGTGGTTTTCCTTAATTCTCCTTTATAAACTAGTAATAAGAGAGGTACAATGAATATAAATGCATGGAAAAAATTTCGTAGTGTGAAATCTAACCATAGTGCATATTGCTTGCATGGATAAGCAAGTCAAATTAAGGTGCACCCACCTAGAGATTCATACCCTTCACTAAGTTGGGAATCCACATGCATGAGTCCTACAAATTTAGGTAATTGCACCCTCTAATTGTGCATCCAAAACAAAAGATATAAAAAATGTATTTAGAACTTTGAATATAGAAAACAAAAATTCAAAAATTGGAACTAGGATGAGGATGGACTACTCATTAACAACACATGCACATGCGACTGAAGGTACAACCAAACATGTACCTGTCAAATATTTCTTCCTCGAGTGAGGGAAGCTTAGGACAAATAGAGGGAAATGTGACTGCATCTAGTAGATATGATACACAAACAAGGACCAAAGGTGAAAAAGTCAGAAGAAAATTCCGTATACGCATGGAATTTTTTCTTGCCGAAGGAGGATCATGATCTTATGATGATGAGAGCATAGGAGACGTAGAGGTGCCACTCAGGTATAATAATCTGGTGAAACAATGGGTACCTAAGGAACTTCCTTCGTTAGACACTGACTTCATTTTCAACAATAGGACATATCGCATTGCATCATCCTCCCTACATGGTCTGGGGATATTTTCCATGAATGGAATAACTGTAAAATATAATATAGTAACTGAATTGATGGACTATGTCCAACCGTGTTACAATTATAACAATTGGATGTGAATAGTTTGGTACATGCGAAGTATGCAAAGATATGCACTTGCCATAAATTATATACAACTAATAAACAACGATAAAAATAAGGGAGAAAATATCTATACTGATGGAAGGCCTAAAGCTTCCGGATATATTGCAGGGTTTATAAACAACACACGACCCGTGACAACAAACAAGCAACCAAATTGCATATATGAGGTACGTGAAGGGAATCGGGTAGTCTTTTGCGTAGTAAAAAAGATAGCTCTTGGGGAAGCATTATTAGTGGATTACCATTTGTATTGAATATAAACATCGACTAATAGTGTGTGGGTACTTATGCAACACCTCTTTAAGCAACCTCTACTTATTGCATTATATATATTTTTTATCTTTAACAATTTTTTAAATATTTTAGGTCCCAATTTTATAATAATGTGGGAGGTTGATCATTCAGGTTGATTTTATTTGGGTGGCAATCAATTTTTTTGTTATCATTAACAATTTTTTAAATATTTGGGGGTTCTAATTATATTATAATTTGGAAAGATGATTGTGGAAAAGGGACAAACTGGTGCAGACCCCCCTTCGTTCCTAAGGTCTGTGCGACCTCCCGGTCTAGGATCGATCAAGAAACCGAGCCTGGTTGACTCTTCAGTCCCTCACGGACCTTCAATCAATTGAATATGCCCCCCTTCTTCTTAAGATGCAGGTTCTATGGAACCCGCGAGCTTCTCCTTAACACTTTTAAATATTTAGCATATTTAGGTGCTATCTCTCCGGGTTAAGCCCCTCCCTCTACGCGACTAAGGTTGTGACTAGTTGCCTAAACGAAAAGTGCTTCACGACTTTGTGTCTCACGAAGTTCGCTTGCTCGTCCTTCTGAACCCCGAACTTGTGAGTTCCGCTTATCAGATCAACGATCCACAATCCTTGTGATCCAATGGTCCATATCTCCTTTTTGCGTTTCACGAAGTTGGAAGGCTGATCACTTCTCTCCTATGATCCCCGATATCCCGAAATTCATGTGCGCCAGATCAACGGCTCATAACTCCCCGTGATCTGATGGCCCAGATCAACTCTTCTTGAATCAGGACTTCGCGTTTCACAAAGTTGGAAGACCTGTAAGTTTTAAACTTGTGAAGTAAAGCAATGCATATAGATTCTTAAGCAAACTAGAAATTAATCAATGGCTCATACACATAGTACACATAGATTTATACCAGAAACCCTCAATCGGGGAAAACCTTCCTTATTTTCATTATATCGAATTTCACCATTCACCATACAATATATACAATGTTTTTAGGTATTCCATAGATACCAAAACCCTAGTCCCTTAATCCTGGATTAATTTAGAAAACTGCTAAAAATAGCAAAAACCACCCAAAAACAAAATTTTGGGGTGCTGCCCCGAGCTATCGCTCAATGCCGAATGTTGCACGTAATCAGGAGGGGGCATACCTGGACCCCCCTAGGAAGTGCCCGACGCACACGACACAAACAACACTACTAGAGGGATCGTCAAACGCAGTTGTCGAACCTGACACGCCCACACACACACATGCAAAGAATATAACATATACCCAACATTCTCCCACTTGTTGTTTTATTTACATCCAGGGGTCCATAGAGTTATATAGTCAAAAATCCAGGGCATCAATGCCCATTGTTACTCTACACCAGGAGAACTTTTCTTTGCTCACAGACTTTGTCAATAAATCTGCAACATTCTTCAAAGTGTCAACCTTTTCCAGCAACACCTTCTTTTCCTCAACCCTGTCTCTCACAAAGTGATACTGAACATCAATATGCTTTTTCTTCGAATGATAAGCTGGGTTATTTTCCAGGAAGATTTCATTATGACTGTCATAATCTAATCTCACTGCTTGTTGTACTAACCCAATACATGAACACAATCTCTATAACCATACTACTTCCTTGCTTGCATGAGTGGATGCCATGTATTCAACTTATGTAGTTGAGAGTGACACTACATCCTATCTTTTGCTCATCCAACTGATTTCTCCTCCAAATAGGTTAAACACATACCCACTTGAAGATCTTCTGTGATCCATATCTCTAGCCCAGTCTACATCAACAAAGCCATGTATGTCCACCACTCTATCCAATCCTAGTCTTCCTTGGTAGCACAATCCATAATTTGTAGTGCCATGAAAATACCTGAAGACCCTCTTTACTGTTGTCCAATGCTCCCTCCCTGGTTTTGACATATACCTGCTCAAAACTCCCATTGTATGTGCAATGTCCGATCTAGTACATACCATTGCATACATCAAAATTCCAACTGCACTGGCATATGGAACATGGGACATGTTCTCTTCTTCTTCATGTGTCTTGGGACATTGATCTGTAGATAAATTTACACCTATAGGAATAGGATCCATGACCGGTTTACTTCCATGCATATTAAATCTCTGCAATATCATCTCAACATATTTTCTCTGATTCAACTAGAGTTTCTTGTTTTCATGATCTCTTTTAATTTCCATTCTCAGAATGAAGTTAGCAGCACCAAAATCCTTCATGTCAACTTTGGAGGATATCTGTGATTTCACCTCCTTGATAACATCCATGTTATTTCCTACCAACAACATGTCATCAACATACAACACTACATAAATGAAGTGATTACCAACCTACTTGGAATATACACAGTGATCAACCCTTCTTCTAACAAATCCAAATCTAAGGATGTATGTGTCAAAATTTTGGTACCACATCCTATGTGATTGCTTCAGACCATATAGTGACTTCTTTAGCTTAAAGACCAACTCTTTCTTTCCCTTTACTACAAAGCCTTCTGGCTTCTTCATGTAGATTTATTTTTCCAGATCCCCATGTAGTAATGTTGTCTTCACATCCATATGTTCTACTTCAAGACCAAAAACACCAACAATAGATAAAAGAAATATAATAGAAGTTAACTTAGCAACAGAATAACCTTTTGCTAGCAATAGAATAGCCTTTTTCTACTAACCGAGCTTTGTATTTCTCCACTTTTCCTTCTGCATTAAACTTCTTCTTAAACAAACATTTGCTACCAACATATTTTCTTCCATCTGGAAACTCAACTATATCCCATGACTCATTCTTATCCAAGGAATTCATTTATTCAACCATGGCCTTCTTCCAGAGTTTACTATCCTTTCAGTTCACTTCTTCCCTGACAGTTCTGGGATCATCATCAGTAATAGATAAAGAAAAATTGGAACGGAAATCAGGTGGACTATACCTTTCTGGTTTCCTTCTTTCTCTCACTGATCTCCTTAATACTGGGGTATGAGGTTCTTCTTCTTCTTCTACTTCATCTTCTTCGGATGATTCAGATTTTGCATCATCCAACTCTAGATCTATTTTCTCAAGTTCCTCTTTCCATGGTAGGAATTCTTATTTGGACACATCTTTTACCTCTCTAAAAACAACATCCCAACTATAAACCGTCTTCTTAGTTTTTGGTTTCCAAAGCTTATAACCTTTCAAACCATATTTATAACCAATAAATATACACTTTTCATATTTTTATCTAGCTTACTCCTATTTTCCTTTGGAACATGTACATAAGCATCACAACCAAACACTCTAGGATGTTGAAGAGAGGGTTTCTTTTCAGCCCATACCTCATGTGGAGATTTTTCATCCAATGCTGATGAAGGTGATCGATTGACTAGGTAACATGTTGTACCCATTGCCTGTGCCCAAAATTCCTATCCTAACTCGGCACCACTGAGCATGCTCCTTGTGTTTTCCATCAGTGTCATGTTCATCCTTTCTACAACTCCATTCTACTGAGGAGTGTATGGAGTAGTCTTATGCCTTTCTATACCACACTTCTTACAGAATTATTCGAATTCATTTCCATAGAATTCTCCACCATTATTTGTTATCAATACCTTTGTTTTCTTCTCTGTCTGATTTTCTACCAGAGCCTTAAACTCTTTAAATTTATCAAATACCTCAGATTTATTTCTAAGAAAATAAATCCATGTGTACCTTGAGAAATCATCTATGAATGAAACATAATACACAGACTTACTTAGTGATGGAACAAGCACAGGTCCAAACACATCATTGTGTATCAATTCTAAGATTCCCTTTGCTCTTGTAGCACCAGATGGGAATTTTGATCGATTTTGTTTACCATATATGAAATTTTCACAGAAATCAAAATCCATAGTGCAATTATACATACCTTCAACCATGCCTTTATCGTGTAGTGTTCAAAGGCCCTTTTCTCCAATATGCCCCAGTCTTTGATGCCACAACATGGTCTTCTTTTCAGGGATGGTATTGGTCTTGTCTTYTTTATTTGTCTGCTGAAGGACAACAAAAATGTTACACCCATTAGTAGAAGTGCTTCCCAACAACTTGTACAGAGTTCCACACTGAACTCCCCTCATCAACACCATTTCTCCTTGTACCATCTTGCAAGTGCCCTTTCCAAATACAGTATCCACTTCTACATCATCCAACTTGCTTAGAGATAGTAGGCTCCTGGCTAGTTTTGGAACGTGCAGAACCCCAGGGAGAGTTCTAATCCTTCCATATTTTAGCAGCCACTTAACCCTTTCTCCTCCCAAGATTTTGGTTGTCGAGTCATCTCCTAGGAATACATCACCACCATCATAGTTTTCATATTCAGAGAACCACTCCCTGTGAGGAGTCATATGGTATGGCGCACCTAAGTCGATCAACCATACATAACGGTATGCATGTGTACCTATATATGCCAGGTAAGTGTCATCTCCTTCATCAATGGACGTTTTTGCCTCTGGGGAAGAGGTACTATCAGATCCCTTTGGTTTATCAACCTTCTTAGACTTGAAATCTTTCTTATAATGCCCTGTTTTACCACACTTCTAGCATTTCCTCAAAGATTTTTCTGGAGACTTAGATCTACCTATAGATTTAGGTATCTCCCATGAAGACTTACCAGGATTCATGTCTTGGGTATGCCCTCTTACAAATAAAGTAGTTGTTCTATGACCATCCATGATTTTCCACATCATCTCTTCAGATAACAAGGATGCAACTACATCCTCATACTTCAATGTAGATTGAGTGGTACTACCAATTGCTACAACTAGATTATCCCAAGAGTTTGCAAAAGAATATAGCAAAGTAATAAAACTTATCTTCTTCTGCAATCATAATATTAATAGAGACAAGTTGACTTACTAGAGTATTAAAGGCATTTATATGTTCTGTCATAGAATCTCCATATTCCATCCTAATATGATACATCTTATTTCAAAGAAACAACTTGTTTACCAAGGACTTTGATTGATACAAATTCCCTAACTTATCCCATAGTTCCTTGGCTATAGATTCTCTCGAGACATTCAACAACATCGAATCTACTAGGCAGAGTCGAATAGTACTCCTTGCTCTTATGTCCAACTTCTCCCAATCTTCCTTTGACATACCAATAGGTAGCGTACTAATAGTTTGTGTACTATTAGGTTGTGTACCAGTCAACTGTGTGCCACTAGGCTATATACCAGTAGGTTGTGTACTAGGATCCACATCTATCCATTGTTCTTTGTCTATAAGAAGCTCCTCCACATTGAGCTTCCATAGCTCAAATTTTTTACCGTTGAACTTCTCTATATCGATTCTGGAAGAGCTCACCATTCCTCTTTCTACACTCGAATCTCGACTGCAAAATATCCCACTAAACCTAGGTTTATAACAGACCCAAGATAAACTTGATCTATCAAGACCGAGCCAAACCCTCAACAACAAAGGCATCCATCTGAAGCCAAAAAAAAGCTTTGATACGACATGTAAGTTTTAAACCTGTGAAGTAAAGCAATGCATATAGATTCTTAAGAAAAACATAAATTAATCAATGGCTCATACACATAGTACACAAAGATTTATACCGGAAACCCTCAACTAGGGAAAACCTTTCTTATTTTCATTATATCGAATTTCACCATTCACCATACAATATATACAATGTTTTTAGGTATTCCGTAGATACCAAAACCTTATTCCATTAATTTGGGATTGTCAGATGCAGTCGTCGAACCTGACGCACCCTCACATACACATGCAAAGAATATAACATATACGCAACAAGACCGCTCACCTCCCTTCTCCCGATATCTGAACTCCCAATATCTCCTTGGACAATCAACGGTCTATATTTCTCCTTCGATCAATGACTGTGATCAAATCACGATTTCACGATTTGTGAGTTCTTATAAATCTACGATTTGAATTCTCTGAGTCACGAGTCAGTGAAATGTTGATCTCTCGCCATGTGTTCTCCTCGACGATGGGCAATTTTGATGATTTCGAAACTTCGTAAGTTTGATTCTCTTGTACACTTTCAAAGCTTTACTATTAGTGCAATTTACCTTGATCAGATGGATACGATCCTTAGGCGTGCAGATAAGATGGATGAAACCCTTTCTTTGCACTCTGATCGAATGCCTGAGATCTTTTCTCTAGTGCTCATATTGAACAATTGAGAGATTTTCCTTTGCGCTCACTCCTTGTTGTCCGGAAGTTGATCGGACGGTCCAAATATTTTCGCATGAGCTTACACTTTCTGCTAAATTAGAAGATGTTCGAAAGATGTAAAGGTTTTAAACTTTATCCTTTCTGCGAATTAGTTTCTTGGGTCTCGTTCACACTTCTTGGAAAGTGTTGTCCCTCCTTAGCTTGATCTCCTCAAAGATTTTGATCTCCCAAGCACTTCTTTCTTTTCCAGGAAATTCATCAAACTCAGATCCAAACATTCTTGAAAATAATTATTTCTCACCTTCCTGGCGTTCCTCTATTCTTGTCCTTCGACTTCTTTACGTAGTCTCTTCGACTCTTCGTCAAATTCCAGACCTTTTCACTCTTTGAAAAATATATTTACACAAGATTTTAGTTCTTGCGATGACTATGCACAATTTACGGTAGTCGCTTTACACTTCTTTCAAAGAAACCTTACGTTGTTCCTCCTGATCTTACGAGTTGAGACAGACTCGATCAATGCACTCCTTGCGGACTATGTGCACACCTTGCACCCGCTCACGAGGAAAATTGATTTAAATTTTATGCAGACATTTCAAATATATACACACCTGTAACAAGATTCATGTATTCTTGAACAAACACAATAACAGGGAAATTACAAACAACAACTTCACACGTTGGATCAATTTTTCTCTGTTATCTTCATTCAAAAACAATAAAATGGTTACAGTAAAATTCAAACAACAATCATTGCTCTAAGATTCCTACTTTCTCTCAACTATCGTAACCCCTCTTTAGGGTGTACAAAACCTCTCTTTATACAAAAGAAACAAACTAACTGCTACCTAATTGTGGTTACATCAAGGCTAGGGTTAAATTCCCAGGTCACGCGTTCTCATTTTGTCTACGCGCATGATCTTTCCTTTCATTGTTTTCTATCAGATTCAAAATATTTGCAGTGTTGGCTATTATTCAAGACTCCAGATTGGTCCTCAATCACTGAGTTGTCCTGCCACTTGAACTTGATGATGATGCTCCTGCATCATACTCTCCTGGGAAAAAATTCATGGACTCCTGTCCATGAGCTCCTGCACCAACTTTTCATGATTCTGGATATCAGATTCACTCTCCCAACTGGAATCTTCTATTATGTGTCCCTTCGACTTGACCAGATACTCAAAATAGGTCTTCCTTTGGGTCTTCTTACTAATCCTCTGATCAACGATATTTTCCATCTGTGGTTTTTCTGCTATAGGCATTTGTTTCTCCCACTGAATCTTCTCTTGATCTGCTGATCCCTTTGTGCCATCCTTCTTGTAAGGATACAGTTCTGAGACATTGAATATGAGAAATATTCCCACATCATCTAGCAGCTCAATATCATAGGCATTTGCATCAAACTTCCTCAAGATCTTACATGGCCCTATATTCTTCATATTTATCTTTTTATATGTCCCCCTAGGGAACCTCTCCTTCCTGAGATGTGCTAGAACCCGATCTTCTATTTCAAATTGAATTTCTCTACAATGTTGATTAGCTTTGTGTTTGTACTCTTGGCTAGAATTTGCAACTTCATTTTGACCTGGCTATGGAGATTCTGCATTTTTGCAGCAAAATCTTCTTCTCCAGCGCTCTTGATCTCACTCTGTTCCAAGTCTCTCAACTCATATACTCCCCTGGGTTGCATTACATACAATATTTGGAACATGATCTTCCCATTGCTCTTGTTTGGTGAGTTGTTGTATGCAAACTCTACTTGTGGCAGAATTTGATCCCACTGATTATGGTGCTCGGTGACCAGACTCCTCAATAAGTTTCCCAAACTTTTTCTTACCACCTTAGTCTGTCCATCTATATGAGGGTCATAATTTGATTTGAAAGACAAATCTGTCCCTAACTTCTTCCACAGTGTTCTCCAAAAATGACATACAAATTTCATGTCTCTGTCCGAGACAATGCTTCTGGGTAGGCCGTGAAGTCTCACAACTTCCTTAAAGAACAGATTCACAACATGTGTTGCATCACTGGTCTTATGGCATGGGATAAAGTGTGTCATATTTGAAAATATATCCACAACCACAAATATGGAATCACATCCTCTTTGTGTTCTTGGCAGTCCCAACAATAACTCTCTGGTATGGGAAATGGTTGATACAATCCAGTGTTCTGTCTTTTACCTTTTGCATGTTGGAAAATTCTACATCTGTTCATGAATTTTACGACATTTGTTCTCATACCTAGCCAATAGTATGAACTACTCAACTATGCAAATTTATTATCATGGCTGAAATGTCCAGCCAATCCTACACTACATTTTTCCTTTAATAGGTTATCCCTCATTGAGCATTTTCGTATGCACAATTTATTTCCCTTGAACAATAATCCCTCTTGAATCATCTACTATGTCCACTGGCTTCTATCTCTCAAAACAGGATTAGCACATGCTTCGTATGCTTCCTTAAAATTTGGATCATCACTCTACATTTCCTTAAGGTGTTCAAACCCTAAGGTCTTTACCTGAAATTCATGCAGAATCAAACATATCCTGCTCAATGCATCAACAACTTTGTTAGCATTCCCAGCAATATGTTTTATGACAAAAGTAAAATTTTGCATAAACTCAATCCACTTTGCATGCCTATGATTCAATTTTTCCTGTCTGGTTATGAATTCTAAAGCTTTGTTATCGCTATACAAGACAAATTATTGTGGGACAAGGTAATGTCTCCATTTTCTGAAGGCTTGGATTATGGCATAAAACGCCTTGTCATAGGTGGAGTATTTTCTCTTAGTCTCATTCAGCTTCTTGATGAAGTAAGCAACAAATCTATTTTCCTGGCTCAAAAATCCTCCAATTGCAATGCCACTTGCATCACATCTCACCTGAAATGTCTTCTCAAAATTTGGCAAGACCAGAATCTCTTCTCAACCTTCTCCTTCAATATATTGAAAATCTTCTCAACCTCCTCTATCCATTTAAAAGACTTGTGCCTTTTCTTCACTGTATCTATCATTGGTCCACAAATTCCACTGAAATATCTGATGAAATTCCTATAGAAACTCAGTAATCCATGGAAGCTTCTTACCTTGAACATGCTCCTTGGTGATGGCCATTCTTTGATTGATTTCACCTTCTCCAGATCCATCTTCAGTTCATTTGAAGAGATGACAAAACCCAAGTAAATGAGTTATGTCTTCATAAAAGAGGACTTCTTTAGGTTTATCAACATCTTCTCCTGTTGTAGCCTCATCATCACTAGTGTCAGGTGCCTCAAATGCTCCTCCTTAGTCTTGCTAAAGATCGATATATCATCTAGATACACAACCACACACTTGCCAATGAAATTTTTTAGTATTTCATTCATCAACCTCATAAAAGTACTCAGGGCATTGGTTAAGACAAATGGCATAACAAACCACTCATACAAACCTTCATTTGTCTTAAAGGTTGTCTTCCACTCATCACCTTCCCTCATTCTGATCTGATGACATCCATTTTTCAAATCTATCTTAGAAAATAAATTTGCTCCACTTAAACAGTCCATCAAATCATCTATTCTTGGCAAAGGGAATCTATACCTGATAGTGATATTGTTGATGGCTCTTGAGTCTATATATATTCTCCATCCTCCATCTTTCTTTGGACTCAACACAATTGGTACTGCACATGGACTCAAGCTCTCTCTGACTAAACCCTTGTCTAACAATTCCTGAACTTGGTTCTTTACCTCCTCATTCTCTCGAGGCATCAATCTGTACGCTTCTTTGTTTGGTAGACTTGATCCTGGTATCAAATTGATATGATGGTTGATAATTCTGATGGGTGGCAACGAGTTAGGTATCTCATCCAGCACTATTTCAGAAAAATTATCTAACAATTCTTGAACTTCTTCAGGCAAATCATCTATCGAAATACTAGTAATGATAACTCTAGGTTTCCTCACCACATCAAACTGCATCTCCTGTTCTTTCTTGACTTCTTTCAAGAGTTCCTTCCCACTCATGAGAAGTATGCTTGTGATGGCTTCCCCTTTCACTTTCTTCTCCTCTATTGGCAGAAACATGTGTGTCCTACCATTCTTCTCCAAGGTGTATGTATTCTTCCTCCCATCATGATTGACATTCCTAGCAAACTGCCATGGTCTTCCCAACAAAATATGGCATACATCCATGGGAATTACATCACACATAATTTCATCTCTATATCCTCTATCTTAAATTCAACCAAGCATTGTTTAATAACCATTACCTGGTGTCCTTTCTACAACCATGATACTTTATATGGCTCTGGATGTATAGTTGTCTCCAGCTCCAATTTCTCCACCATCTCCATAGATACTAAGTTATCAGTGCTCCCACTGTCAATGATCACCTTGCATATTTTGTCTTTAGTCTTGCAAGTTATCCTGAATAGACTGTTCCTCTTTATTGGCCTTTTAACTTTTGCCTTTGGTTTTAAGAGAACCTTTCTCATCATCAGGGATGTTCCATCCTCTACTTCTTCTTCTTCAACATTCCCACTTTGTGCTTCTGAAATGTGAGCTTCTCCTCTTTATTTATTTTTCTCAGGACATTCCCAAGACATGTGCCCTATCTTTCCATAGGCATAAAACCTTATTCCTCCTCTACCTCTTCCTCTAGAAGAGTTTATTCCACCACCCTGTCTTCCTTGGGAACTTCCTCCTCTTTTCGAGTGACTGTGTGGAGTTCCAGCCTCGTCCTTTGAACTATGCACTTTTTCATGGGAAAATCCCTTGCCTTCGTTCGAGGCTGAGATTTTGCCTCTACCTCATTGGCTTTAATTTTTGGCCAACATCTCTTCTAGCTTCAGCGCGAACTGATAAGCATCCTCCACTATCCTTATCGACATCATACTGAGCTCATCCTGGATTTCATACCTCAGGCCATTTATATACCTAGAAACTTTTTCTTCATCCCTCTCTCTTTGTCTAGCTCTGATACCACTTGGTGTAGATCCCCCTTCGCTCCTAAGGGTTATCCGACCTCCTGGTCTAGGATCGATCAAGAAACCGATTCTGATTGACTCTTCAATCCCTCAAGGACCTTCAATCAACTGAATAACCCCCCCTTCTTCTTAAGATGCAGTTTCTATGGAACCCACTGGCTTCTCCTTAATGCTTTTAAAGCTTCAACATATTCAGGCGCTAGCTCTTTGGGCTAAGCCCCTCCCTCTACGTGACCAAGGCTCTGATCAGTCGCCTAAATAAAAGGCGCTTCATGATTTTGTGTTTCATGACTTCATGTCTCATGAAGTTGGCTTGCTTGTCCTTTTGAACCCCGAACTTGTGAGTTTCGTTTGTCAGACCAACGGTCCACAATCCCCACGATCCAACGATCCAGATCTCTTTTTCACTTATCGGGACTTCGTGTTTCACGAAGTTGGAAGGTTTATCACTTTTATCCTCCGATCCTTGATATCCAAAAATTCATGTGCGCTATATCAACAACTCACATCTCCCCGTGATACGACGGCTCAGATCAACTCTTCGCGAATCGGTACTTCACGTTTCATGAAGTTGGAAGACCTCTCACCTCCCTTCTCCCAATATCCGAACTCCTGATATATCCCTGGAAAATCAATGGTCCAAATTTCTCCTTCGATCAGTGGCTATGATCAAATCACGATTTCACGATTCATGAGTTCTTATAACTTTGCCTTTTGAATTCTCTGAGTCTCGAGTCAGTGAAATGTTGATCTCTCACCACGTGTCCCTCTTGATGATGGACGGTTTTGATGATTTTGTAACTTCGTAAGTCTGATTCTCCTATACACTTTCAAGGCTTTAATGTTAGTGCACTTTACTTTGATCAGACGACTATGATCCTTAGGCACAGATATTAGACAGTTGAGACCCTTTCTTTGTTCTCTGATCAAACGACTGAGATATTTTCTCTGGCACTCAGATCAAACGGTTGAGATATTTTCCTTTTCTCTCACTCCTCATTTTTCAGATGATAATCAAACGGTCCAGATCTTTTCCCCTGATCTTACGCTTTCTTCTAACTTAGAATATTTTCCAAATATGTAAAGGTTTCGATCTTTATCCTTCCTTCAAGTCCATTTCTTGGGTCTCGTTTGAACTTCTTGGAAAGTGTTGTCCCTCATGGGCTTGATCTCCTCAAAGATTTCGATCTCCCAAGCACTTCTTTCTTTTCCAGGAAATTCGTCAAACTCAGATCCAAATATTCTTGAAAATAATTATTTCCCGCCTTCCTGGCATTCCTCTGTTCTTTTCCTTCAACTTCTTTATGGAGTCGCTTCGACTCTTCGTCAAATTCCAGACCTGTGCACTCTTTGAAAAAGATCTTTACACAAGATTTGAGTTCTTGCGACGACTGTGCACACCTTACGACAGTTGATTTACACTTCCTGCAAAGAAACCTTATGTTGTTCCTCCTAATCTTATGAGTCGAGACAGACTCGGTCAACGCACTCCTTGCGGACTGTGTGCACACCTTGCACCGGTTCACGAGGAAAAGCGATTAAATTTTATGCAGGCATTTCAAAGATATACACACCTGTAACAAGATTAATGTATTCTTGAACAAACACAATAACAGGGAAATTAAAAACAACAACTTCACACATTGGATCAATTTTCCTCCATTATCTTCATTCAAAATTCAAGAAAATGGTTACAGTAAAATTCAAACAACAATCACTGCTATGAGATTCCTACTTGCTCACAACTATCGTAACTCCTCTTTAGGGCGTAAAAAGCCTCTCTTTATACAAAAGAAACAAACTAACTGCTACCTAATTGTGGTTACATCAAGATTAGGGTTAAATTACCAGGTCACACGTGCACATTCTGTCTACGCGCGTGATCTTTCCTTTTATTGTTTTCTATCAGCTTCAAAATATTTGCAGTGTTGGCTATTATTAGAGACTCTGGATTGGTCCTCAGGAACTAAATTGTCCTACCATTTGTAATTTATAATGATGCTCCTGCATCACAACCGCAGAACATGTAAATGATTACCAAATTTGAATTTCATTTTACATGAATTTTATTATTTGTTTATATAATTTTATTTGTGTGGCGATCAATTATTTCATTTGTTTATATAACTGAAATAACATTGATTTTGTTGAAATTATATGTAGTCAGCAAGCCATGTTGATAATGATTATGTTGATGAGGAGGGGTTGTATTCATCCCTTGATCTGATGGTATTAATAAAAAAAAGGATCATTAAAGTGAACAAGGAACTTACTAGCTTGTTAGACTGTCAAGATCAAACTCCTGGCTTCCTAGAAAGGATTAATCTCCTTATGTCACAGCTTAACACATATAAGGTAAGAACCATAATTTAAAGTGTGTTTTTTATGTATTCATATGTTCAATTATGAAAGTCTATTTTTAACTTACATTATCTCATGAAAAAAACATTTTATTTTTTATAAAGAGATTTTTGGAGCCTATTCAGCCCGGTGTTGGTAGTAGTAGCACTGCAGAGACACCACAGAGTTCTGACGTGGGTTGTCATACAACTGCTAGAGTATTGTTTACTTCTCCATCTTCCACACCTAATTTAAATAGGAGCCATGAAACCCACCGCCAAACATCCACACAACAGTCAAGCTTTAGAGGTGGTGACATAGATGAGGTTGATGATGTGGTTGACATGGTTGAATTTCCTGGATCTAGACATGTGACCAGCACGGGGACCCTTCCATGCACATTTTTGGTCTATGATAATGAACTTCCATTAAAACAAATAAGACTCATAGGTATTTTTTCATATTTTAATTGTTTCATGTTGTCTATCTCATACACAAATCATCTAGATTATTATTTTTAAATTAATGATCATATATTTTTGTGTGTGGGAAATGACCATTTTTATAGGCACCTGGAGAGAAAGGAATTTTTTATTTTTGGGGCAACCTTACGCACTAGGTGGAATTTCCAAAATTCCAACCTCAAAAAAGAACTTATGGATTATCTCGAAGGCCTCTTTGGAGTAGACATGTTCAATAAAAAAGCGGTCACCATTGCAGCAGGTGAATATTTAAAATATACACAGGATGTTTATATACGAAGCTTGGCAGGAAACCATAGGTATGACCATCCTCCCTCGATTATAGAGAGGGAGTGGAAGGTGATCATTGATGATGCAAAAGAAAATATATTGAAAAAATCAGGAGAAAAAATATAACTGGTACCCCAAGGTAAATTACAATAATTTGATTTCAATAACTTTAATTTTATTTATATCTCAATAAAAGTGTGGTATATAACATACTTGAAAATTTTGATGATAGGTTTCCTAACACTTCGAAGGCAACCAAAGAAGGGATTTCTAAACATGGCCAACACAAGCTAGGCCAGGGTGGCTACTCGAGGTTACAGTCACAAATCGTAAGTACCCAAACATATTAAAAATACTATTTGTATTGCCTTACAACTTTCAGGTAATTTCAACAAAAAACATTAAAAAAGCATGCTCTTATGCAATACAGGGTGACGAATTCAGAATTGAAACCACGGAGAAGACCTCCAAATTGGTTACAAGTATGGCTATAAAGTCGTGGTTGATCATAGGAGAAGCATGGGGAATACCCCAAGATACATTTTACGGGATAAGGTAAATAAAAATCAGTCCACATTAACATTTCATTACTTATAAAATATGTAAATGTTTGACATCTTCCATAACTTTAATGTCTTACTTTGTTTTAATCAGGGGAGAAACACTATCAACGAAACCATTAGTACTGGACAACATAGCATTGATAGTGCAACACGACCAAAAGATCATGGTGCTCCCCAGTATCCGCATCCCAGTGGAGTGCAGCCCTAATATGTTCCTGTGACTAAGGGCTACGACGATAAAATGGTTGTATATTAATCATATACTTAATAATTTCATACTTATAAATTTCATACTTCTAATTTTTATTACTTATACATTTATGGTTTTGTCCTTATTATTTTTTTCGTTTCAATGGCAGAGAATGTCGTAGTTGAGCCTCCTCAACCTGAAGATCAGGAGAACAAGCCATCCATTCCAATGTTCTCAACTAGTGGACCAGGTGAATAATTACATTGCAGAGGTTTTTTTTAATATTAATGAACTACTTCAATGATATTTGAAAATTGGCCATATAAATTTAATAGTTTTTGTTTTTGTAGGTGATGGCCCCTCACACAAACCTCCACATCGTGGGTACGAGAGCAGGCATAATTGGCGTGAAAGGATTGAAGCAAGATCGGTTGTTGAAGATCACCCAGTAAACGAAGACATGGAGATGGATGAATTACTTAAGAACCAAAAAACACAAAAGAAGACTAAAAGAAACTGATGATGTATAACAATTTTATAAGACAAATAGATGTACATTATACAGCTAGTATATTTGGAACATATTTTGAATGATAAATCTAATTTATAAAAACTCTTTTTTAAGACATATGCCTTTGAATGATAAACCTCATTTATAGCTTTACAATCACTTTTTATCAATTTTGAATATTTTTTA
>JASDQU010107983.1:18410-42870 GCA_032191745.1 Picea mariana | reverse complement strand
CAATTTATATAGAGTTATAGTTGTAAAGTATCTAATTACTCTGATTTAAGTAATTTTCAATAAAAAAATTGATACCTCCCTGATTTATTTTTTTCCAATTATATAAAATTGTAAAGTAGCTAACTACTCTCAGTAAAACCATTAGGTCATGTTCAATTAAATGCAATTATACTTCTATAACTTTTTTTTTCAATTTATATAGAGTTGTAGTTGTAAAATACCTTTTAAATATTTTTCAATTAAAAAATACGATAATTCCCTAATTTATTTTTTTTCATTTATATAGAGTTGTAAAGTAGCTAACTACTCTAGTAAAACCATTAGGTCAACTCTATTCGTTTTACTTTAATACATAAATAAACATTCAAAGTGCGCGGATCACACGATCAGTCATAGATACTGCCATAAACGTGGCGTTCTACCTTTCTGGAAAGCACAATATATTGAATAACTAGAGGTTTGATGCTTGCGCTATGGTTTGACCTGGTGTTCTTCATCCACTGTCTGCTCTGTGATACAAAGTATATTTCATGACCATCCAGATTGGTGTCCATGAGAAGACAAATGACAATCTAAAATCGAAAGTTTCTGTAGAAAACTGAATTTGAGACCGAATATGAGTACTGGAAATTAAGAATATTGCTACATACTTATGTTTGTGATATCTGGGGATAAGGAAATTCCCAACTGAAAGGGGACGCAACACGCAGAGTTGTGAATATTGTGATTTGAGAGGTGGATACTTTCATGTTTCTTTTTGCTTCTCATGCTTGATATTAGGCTTCAGAATTTTCATAGATTTTGCATTCTTTCCTACCCAGACACAGCTTAGTCTGTTTTTGAAGCAGAGTGAACAACATTGACAATAGATTATTTTTTGAGCAGCCTACAATCACACACTCTGATGATATTCACGATCTAAACTTTAACATGAGGGAACTATCGAAAGTTTGAGTTTTTGTGATAATTATTAACCTATCTGTTTGAAAGGACCTTAACTCTCATTATAATCATTGCTGCAGGTGGTGTGATATAATGGCAAACTTTTCAGCACACAGCAGCTCACTTTCGACGGATTTTAGGGAGGAGAGGGACACATTCGGTCCTATCAATGTACCGGCAGACAAGTATGTAACCGCTGCAAATATTGTAGATTCTTGATAATTTCAAATGTTGGGTTTCTTTGTTACCTCTTCTCTGTGAATGAGCAAGATTTGAATATAAAGTGCTGTAGCCTATATGCACATTGTATAAGTATAATCCAAAAAGCACTCGTACATTTCATTCTACTGCATCAAGATTTTTATTCAAACGCAGCTGTATCAAGATAAATATGTTTTTCAAACACAGCTGTATGAAGATAAATACTTTTTTCACATAAATGATAAAGAAAACTGAACTTTAATTAAGCGTCGTCTAAGAGACCAACGATTTATAGTTTTGCGGTATTCCCTTCCTTATCCCACGCTATTCAGGAATTTTCACGTTACTCAATGCTTCTTAAACCGGCCAAGCTTAGCAATATCTAACTTGCTAAGCAGTATTGATTGCTGTTGCAAGTGGATTATAGATCATTGGATTTGAATTTTTTTTAGATTTTATAACATACGATCCACCTGCTTCTTAAACCGGCCAAGCTTAGCAATATCTAACTTGCTAAGCAGTATTGAATGTTGTTGTAAGTGGATTATAGATCATTGGATTTGAATTTCTTTCAGATTTTATAGCTTACAATCCACCTGTTTCAGCATTCTTCCGGTCAACCTGCCAAGCTTAGCAATATCTAACCTAGCAATATCTAGCCTCCTAAGTAGTATTGAATGCTGCAGCAAGTAGATTATAGACCATTAAATTTCAGATCTTATCGCTTACAATCCACCTGCTACAGCATTCATATTCAATACTGGATTGCTTTCAGATCCAACAACTTATAATCCACCTATCAATACTGGGAAAGCTTATAATCCACCCTACCCAATATTCAATGCTAAGATCAAATCTAACAACTTACAGTCCACCTGTCAATATTAGGCTCCTTTCAGATCAAACAAGCTTATAATCCACCTGACCCAATATTCAATGCTAAAATAAAATCTAACTGCATATAGTCCACCTGCCACAGCAGACTGAATATTGGCCTGCGTCAACAACTTGCGAGTCGCTGTTACAGTCTACCGTGAACCCTTGCAGTTGTACGTATGAAAAGAGGTCTTCACTGACGCAGAGAGTACAGGCTTTAATGCAGTGGCACATCAACGTTTAATGTAGACGTTAGGACTCTCCCGACCGTTTTCAAAAAAGTTAACAAAATCTTGCTGGTCCTCTCCCTCTTCAATTGAAATGAAAGGCACTGTTCTGGTTTTGGAATTGAAGCGGGTTTGAATGAATAACCCCCATTTGCTAGCAGTTTTCTAAGGCCTTTTAATGTAAGAGCTGCGTTGCAGACTTATTGGGGAATGCCTTATATGCTGGTGGGCTTTTCTTAGTTGGTACTCGCTCCGTTTTCAACTGTATTGCAAGTTTGAGGAAATGGCAAGCACAGATGTCGGTGCAACAAAGGTGAAGATGGAGACAACCCGAGTAGAGGCGCTAGCCAAGGTTGGCCGCCATTAGGGAGTGGGCTCCAAAGGTCTTTGCAGAGCGATGCCCTCCTATGCTCCTAACATGGAGCGAAGAAAGACCGCCCATGAGATAAAATTTTGATGACGTCACAGAGGCCGAAATTAAACTGAAAGACCGCCCATGCTCTAGTTTAATCTCTAGTTTAATAGAGCGAAGAAAGACCGCCCATGCTCTAGTTTAATCTGCTAGAGCTGCTCCAAGGATGTACAGCTTCATATCAAATTACGTCGAAATTAAACCGAATTTAAATTGAAACCATTTGTAAGAATCCAATTGGGTATAACGTCAATTCTACAGTTGTCTGGCATCTTCTGTCATTCCAGAGCCTTGGTTGGGCTAGGGTCGTACCAAGTTTCGAAGGAGAGTCTTCATGATGGCGCTGTAGCTCGCTTCTAACACGCTCGGAGTGCGCTTTCCACGGTCCCTCATGTGCACATAGCTTCCATCAGGTTTCTCTCAGCCCCATCAAATAGGGTATTTTAAATTTTAATTTTTTTAGCCCTCCCATAACGGTCTTGAGGAGCATTGGGTCGGGATGGTCCTTAGGCCAAGGACTCTTTTGATGGCATTCCTCGCTCACTTTATCCAGTGTAATTCTGGTTCATATCATCACAGCAAACATCATCTTGAGATTTACTGTTAGCTTTACAAGCTGTTTGCAAGCAGCTATAGGACCTCCTCCTATTGCTGTCAAATTAGGCTGTTTCTCGGCGCAAAAAAACCTACAAATTATGCTGTTCTCAACGCAAAAAAACCTAGCAATCTTCATTACTGACTTTATCCAAAAGCCATCTGATGCCGAAATTAAAACCTCGCAATCAGATGTAATTTCAATCATTTTGATGTCTAGTTCAACTGTTATCCATTCCTTACAACTAGATTTCCTTGAAATCGCCAAACTCTGTAGCGGAGGTCCACATTCCCCCCAAATTCTTTATCCGTTATCGCTTGTCCTCCCTTTCATCTCGATGATCACTAAGTTACCATCTGTAATTAGGGCAGTTATACAAGGAGAACTGCGGTCACAATCTTGCGTTAAAACCATGAAACGCTGTGAAACCCTTGATAATAAACAACTTCGTGTTGACGAATACAAGTGATTTTTCACATTAGGAGTTCCATTAACAAGTCCTACCATATTCATCGACCTTGGCGATCTTCTTCGCTAATTCTCATTCGAATTATGTATATGCACACTTATTCCAATTATCTCCTCTTTATTTATTGAATATCACTCTGGGATAACATGTATAGACTGCAAAGGGTCTTGTGCATTCAGTAATGAAGATATAAAATATATGTTATCGTGGTGAGCCGGACGAGGATGATGGTGCCGAGGGGACTTTACATTTGATTCATTTTCAATATTCATTCCACCTATTATAGTTTTATTTATAAACTAGATATAGTTTTATTTATAAACTAGATAGCCATTGTTTCGGGATGGATCTATACGTCTAAAATATGATATATTGAATGAAGTTATTTGCAAGATGCGTCTGTAGTGTTTAGGTGCTGATAACTCTGTGACCATTTGTTAGAGAATTGTTAATATTTTTTTCTATATAATTATTATTTAAATTTTGTACTATAAATTTTTTTTTTTTATATTATAAAAAATGTGTTTCATAACCCTAACACCATTTTAACATATCATGTAAATGGAAACATTTAAGGGTTTACATATTTTCAACCAAAACTATAAACAAGTTTAGAGATGAATAAGGGAGCGAAATTTAGGAAATACCCCAATATGCTTTTAGGATAATGTTTAGTTTATTTGAATACCTATAAGACAAAACTATACACAAGTTTAAAGATGATACGGAAGTTAAACTTCGGAAACACTCCAATAAGTTTTTAGGATAATGTTCAGTTTGTTTGAATAGGTATAAACCAAGTTAGATTTAAGAAATACACTCACCAGCCCCACTTAATGTCTAGTTTATTTCAATTTGTATATTACAATTTATATAATCATCTATCTTTATCATTTTAATGTTCAGTGTTATCATTTTATATTTAATAAAAGTTTTATAAATATATAAAATTGTACATAGTTTTACGATTAGATTATTAATTATATTATAATGTCTAGTTTATTTCAATTTGTATATTACAATTTATATAATCATCTATCTTTATCATTTTAATGTTCAGTGTTATCATTTTATATTTAATAAAAGGTTTATAAATATATAAAATTATACATAGTTTTACGATTAGATTATTAATTATATTATAATTATAAACAAGTGAATATAATATATAAAATGATATAAATATGTATATAAATAGATAATAAAAGAGAATAAATAAATAATCTATCAAATAATTTTAAATGACCTAGAATTCCCTATTATACTTGAGTTATAATATTTTATTAATTTATATTATTTAATCAAATAAATTTTATATTAATGAATGATTATTCATAAATGGCTATTCCTTTCCGATGGTGGATGATAATTGATTATACATCATAACTAACAAGTTGATTCAAAGATTCATTATTAAATCTAAATACATTTAATAGAAGGCTCATAAAATATATTTTCTAACCATATAATTGTTACCTTTAAAAATTTGTTAAGATCAAAGAAAATTAAGACAAAACTACTTACAAAATTTCTTAATTATTTAAAAGATTGTGTATAATGTTTTTGGGAACATCAATTAAACACAATAGAGATGTATGATTCTTAAAATTTTAAGGGAGATTTTTTTTAATATAAATGGTACTTTGGTGTTGATGTAGAAGTTGATGCTATTCTTTAAGTATTATGGTCTTAATAGAATATATATGTAGTGATATGTATATCAATTAAACACAATGGAGGTATATGTTTCCTAAAATATTAAGGAAAATTTTCTTTAATACAAATGGTACTTTGGTGTTGATGTGGAAGTTGATGCTATTCAATAGAATATATATGGGGTGAAATATATATGTAAATAGTATGTTCAAATAAATCTACATGGAGAATGAATAAAATATATATGTAAGTGGCCACTATTTTACACATAAAATTGCACAATCAATAACATTTATATGATATGACACTTAGAAATGGTAAAGTAATCTATGATATTATGACAAACCAATAATATTATCACAAACCAACAAGTAGTACAAATTGGAAAGTTACACACTTGACAATGATTGCCATCGACAATAATCAAAAGGATAGATACTCATAGTGGAAACAATAAGGAAACATCTAAAGTAATCCTATTACTTTGTATTGTTAAACGTAAATCCTTTTAATAACTAGAAATAAAAAGTAAACATAATTTTAAAAGAAAATAATATTCCATCAAGCAATTCTTCTAAAGTGAAAATTCTAAGAAAAATTCAGAACATGTTATGTAAACTAAAACTTAATTGATAGAAATTTAAAGAATGTCATGTCACCTAGGTGTAACATATGTATTGTACAATACACAATTGATAAAAATTTAAAGCATGTCATGTCACCTGGGTGTAACACATGTGTTCTATAATACATATGTTTATACAATATTATAATTAAAATTCTTGTAAATCCATAGTTATAATGCAAAAGAACCATAAACCTAAACATTTCAAAAAACATTTAAATTACCTAGTATCTCACACTTTTACTATTAATACCACATATTTACTATTAATATCAAAGTTAATAATTTTATATTACAAATTTAATACATAAAATAAAATTATATATATATATATATATATATATATATATAACACTTCTCCCTATTTGCATATACTTTTAACCATATACATACTCTATCTTTTTTTATCTTCAAAGATTTATATAAAGTGAAGTAATAATTTTTCACTCTCTTGTTTTCATCATTACTTATTCATTCATTGAATTCTCTTCAATGTGAATCATTTATCAACTTTGATGTCATACACGTTTTTTTAGTATATAATTTTTTACAAATTCTTCAATTTGTAATAATATTGGTCTTATAATATTATCTCATAAGAAATGTTCATAGATATCATATTTCATAAATTTTTCAATTTGTAATAATGTTAGTCTTTGATAATATTATCTTATAAAAAATTTCATAAAATTATCTCATAAGAAATGTTCATAGATATCATATTTCGTAAATTCTTCAATTTACAATAATGTTAATCTTTGATAATATTATCTCATAAGAAATGTTCATAAATATTATATTTCATAAATGTTATTGATTATATAATATTTTTAATATATAAATATGAATGTGTAAAATATAACTCCGCACACATATTCTTATTCATTTTCTATATAAAATCATTTTAACATACTATTTACATATACATTTTGATTATATAAAATTTAAAGATGAACATCAACTTCCACATTAACACTAATTTACCAATGTCTATATTATCAACACCACATTTTCATTAAAGAAAAACCCCTTTAAAAATTTATTAATAATTGATCTTAGTTGTGATTAATTGATGTATTCAAAACATTACACACATTTTTAGAAAAAATTTAGATAGTTAAGAAATTTTATAATAAGTTTTGACTTTCTCTTCTTTGAGGTTTAAAAAGGTTTTAAAGTTCACTTTAAGGCTGGTAAAGATATGGTAAGGATATTTTATGAAACATTACGTTAAAAGTATTTATGTTCAATGCATTTTTGTGCCAACTTGTTAGTTGTGATGTTAGTAAGTTATCATTCACCTTTATATGTTGTATTTGATTTAACAATATAAAATAATAGAATATTGTTGTAAGAATTGGAGATTTAAAACATAATAAAGAATTTTAAGATAATTTTACTTATATATATTATTTATAGGTTGGTACATTTATTGACAATGGGTATATTTAATAGGTTTTTAGTGTTTAATGAGTTTTGTATGGACAAGATTAAATATTGATGGAATATTCTTAGTCATTCCAATAAATCAATGGTTGTTATTTCAACCACTAACTTCCTCACTATTATAAAGGCATCCGTTTACATGTTTATCTTTTTACTTTTACTTGATCATATTTAAAATTTACTATGGTAGCTAGCTGATTGCTACTTTTGAGTGATTAACAAAGATTAAAATTTTGTTACAGAGTGAAGAAATATAAACCCACGTTTCATTTTCTGGACCAACTGAAACCTTTCGGTTCACCAACCACTAGTTTGTGGTTTTGCTAATATTATTCTCTTTTCTTTTGTTTACATTATTTTAAATTTTTTTTAGATCATTTCATTAATTTTTATATTATTATTTATTCTCTTTCATTATCTATTTATATGTATATTTACATTATTTTACAAGATGGAGTTGAAGAAGTCCTACCTGTGAAGTCCTACCTGTGAGGCAACTAACCATGTAGTATGTTTCATCTGTGATCAATCTTGCGCCAAGTATTAATAGCCTTCTACAATTGACTAAGAATCGTTCAAGATTGTGCTCCCAAGTTTTAATAGCCTTCTACAATTAATTAAGAATCGTTCAAGATTGTGCTTTGGGAGCACCCGAGCAGCTAAACATCCATCCTTCCGGACAATCTCCTCACCGTAGGGGCATATCTTATATACGATGGAGCTATCCGTCTTAACGGTAACCTTGCTAACGTATTGAGTCGCATTATCTATTTATATGTATATATACATTATTTTATGGAGTATGCCACTGCTTTATAATTATAATATAATTGATAATTCAACTATAAAATTATACAAGATTTTATTTCTATAATGTTAAATATAACTGATAATAATGGCTATTAAAATGGTAATGATGGATAACTATATAAATTGTAATATGCACTAAAGATTACTCTAGCGGCTTGTTAGAGAATCTCTTAAATATAATTTTGTTTAAACAGATTTACATTAATGGATTGTTGGAGTGTCTTTTAAATTTATTTTAATGTTTTCTATTTTTTTTAAGTAAAAGATATTGGATTACCTTAAAGAAATATCATGTCACTGTAATGTTTAGAGTTTATCATCTATTTTTTCACATGCATGGAAACCAGAACATGTGGTATGTTTTGCCACATGCATGGAAACTAGAATAGGTGGCTTACAGAAAAACTTAAAAAACATGACTAATGCCAGAAAATATAACGTGGCTAGTACCATATTCCAAAAAACATGGTTAGTGTTAGAAAAAATGATGTGGGTATTTCCATACACCAGAGTTTTTAGCAAAACCAAAATTAATTGTAGTTAGATCCAATGGAACAAAATGAGAGCGAAGCTAGAGGTGTGGCGATCTCGGATATCCTTCATTGTTGTAAGTGAAGACGAACATTTGGCTACAAGTAGGACAATGCTTTTGAGCCAGTGCACCTGATAGGGAGTCGAACAGGAGTTCCATGCATTTGTTGAGGATGATTTGATTGTGGAGTTGGTCCTCCATGATCCGATGCATCTCGAAGATCGGTTGAAGGTGTTCATCCAATAAATGGTGTGGGTTGGGCAAAGGCTGCTAAATTTTCCCAACCATTTCCTCATGAGGAACTTCTCCCGCATCAAAATATGTCGGTGGAGTTTCTTCCATGGCCAGTTCATGGGTGGTATTTCGAGCTATCCAATTTGTCAACCAGCTGGGGGGAATTTCTTCCTCAACCAAACAACGGCTTGACTCCATTGTTGGGCGAGTCGGGGGGTGGTGATGAAAAAATACTCTAGGGGAGCTTCAATGGTTTGCATCTGAAGAGGAGGAATTTCTTCATCATCTGGGAAAATCCCATAATCAAGCATGCTATCAGATAGGAGATGAGGCGAATTCGGGGCACTAAGGGGATGCTCAGAAATCTCAAGCCAATTATGGTCAGTGCTAATAGAGCTAGTGGGAAGAATAAAAAGTGGTGAGGGGTCAGGGTTGTTGCACCGAGCTATGATGTAGTAATAAGCCGACCCTCTTTTGGTCTTACCCGTCTCTCTGGGCATGGTGGAGGAGTTACAATAGAGGACAGGGCACGGAGGCAAACTAGAGTTTTGGTCCAGTGAAGAGTAAGCTGGAGGCATGTCGTAGGTGAGGTATAGACTGATGATGGTCACAAGTAGTGGGATGGAGGACACTAGATGAAGAAGAAAGTGCCCACACCGAGGAGGATTGAAATACCAGAAGAGCATGAGAGCCAACGAAAAATGATGAATGAGAGAGTGCATGTGGGAGCTAACCTTCAGAGAAGCCAATGCAGTGACTGAGAGGAGCGCCATGAAGATGGAGGTGATGCCAACCAACTTCTTCTTACCTTCTTCAGTGCAACATAGTTGGTTCGTGCGGGAATCCATTAAGTTTCCTTTGGCATACCAACACACTAACATTACTGTAGCATGAATGACAATCATGTTGAGCGAACTAGATGTGAGGTTGGTGGCTGGGGGTATTAACTCCCCGCGCTAAATGAGTGCCAAGTTTCTTCGGCTGGCGAGATGTCACCCCATACAGGGGTATCTTAATGTTTATCTCTTAACTTGTGTTTAGTTTATTGTAAAACCTTGAATGTCAACTTGTGTTTAGTCTTGTTTTAAAATATGTCAAACTTTGAATTTAATATTGATATGATATTTGTAAATGTTATTCATAACACCATTATGTAAAACCTTGAATATCAATTTGTATTTAGTCTTCTTTGAATGTCAATTTGTGTTTAATCTTGTTTTATAATATGTAAAGATTTGAATGTAACATTGGTATGATATTTGTAAATGTTATTGATAACACATAATTGTTTGTTGCTAAACATTTTTACTTCTCATGTCAGATGTAAATAAAGATTTTATATCATGAAATTTAAATAATAATACCATAAAAACAAGGTTAAATTCAAAATAGTTAAAAATAATTTTTTTATCTTTAACTGAAATTTTAAATTATGTAAATAATTACTTAAATTTTGTATAAATAAATATAAAAGAGAAAAAATAAATTTGAAATAATTTTGAATTAAAATTTTGTCAAATAAATTTTATAAATATTATTTATAAATATGTTATTACATTTTAAATAATTTAATATTTAATTGTTTTTATTTAATTTTTTTATAATTATAAAATTTAGTTCAACCTAAATTCAATGCAAATAGGGTGAACCAATTCCAAATAAAAATCCTTAAAAAAGTTTATAAGTTTTTTTATGCTATGTTTTTCTACCCCGTTTTCTTAAAAACGGTGAAAAATTAAAAAACTTTGAATCTCTTCACATTCTTTTAATCATGTATTACAATAATTTGAATATGTTGGGTCATTTAGTGCATATTATTAATTTGTAGAATATATATGTTTTTCTACCCCGTTTTCTTAAAAACGGTGCAAAAATTAAAAAGCTTTGAATCTCTTCACATTCTTTTAATCATGTATTACAATAATTTGAATATGTTGGGTCATTTAGTGCATATTATTAATTTGTAGAATATATATTCTTCCGAAGATAGAGGTTAAAATAAACCTTAGAGGTTAGAGGCTACCAGTTCTATACAGAAATAAAAAAAAAAAAAAATGGTAATAAAGTTGATTTAATGAATATTGTTGAAGGAACACCATCTTCTATTCAGTTTTTCATGATAAAGAATTTATTCAGATTTTCATGATAAAGAATTCACAAGAAAAGTATTTTTCTTAGTGTATATCATCTCCTACCCCACAAGCACCATTTAATTAATTAATGGTGAGTTGGAAGCACTTGAAATAAATCCTAACCATCATACCACAAAATAACTTCAGAAAACACATGGCAATTTTTCATGATAAAGTCTATCATCTCCTACCCCACAAGCGCCATTTAATTAATTAATGGTGAGTTGAAAGCACTTGAAATAAATCCTAACCATCATACCACAAAATAACTTCAAAAAACACATTGCAATTTTTCATGACGAGAGGAATGAGAGTGATTGACACGGGAGCTCCTCTGAGTGTTCCAGTTGGTGGAGCTACTCTCGGACGAATTTTCAATGTTCTTGGCGAACCTGTTGATAATTTGGGTCCTGTAGATGCTCGCATAACATCTCCTATTCATAGATCTGCTCCCGCCTTTACAGAGTTGGATACAAAAATTTTTCACGATAAAGAATTTATCAGAAAAGTATCTTTCTTAGCGTATATCATATCCTACCCCACAAGCACCATTTAATTAATGGTGAGTTGGAAGCACTTGAACCACAAGCACCATTTAATTAATGGTAAGTTGGAAGCACTTGAAGTAAATCCTAAGCATCATACCACAAAATAATTCTCACATGATAACCCATACTCAACCTCCTTATAATCAAGGATGCCTCTCAAACAAATAAATACTCGGGATATTCCTCTCTAGCTCTAAGTCTCTCACTTATAATTTTTTTAAAAATTGTTCTAAATTATTCAAATTATTATTAGAATTATTATTGATCATATATTTGTAAAAATATTCAAATTTATAAGGATTTTATATAGTTTCTTAAAAATATGGTGATTTATAAATTAAAATAATTTTATTTTATTTTAAAGTCACGACGAAGCACACCATATTGGTGTATAAGACCCTCTTGTTTGTGGGATAAGGGACCCTCCTTATATAATTTAGGTGAATTATTTAAAAAAAAAATGAAAATTGGAGAATCTTTTTTTAGAAAAAAAAACATGGAAAATTAGCTCATGGACAAAATTTAGCCCCTAAAATTTTCCCTATTAGAATTACAATCAAATGCTCCCTAAAAATTATATCTTCTTAGCTCTCAAAACATCTTGAATCAAAGACCACTTAATAAATGAATAATTTTATCTGACAAATTCATCTTCTTTAGAACCTCCATTACATTACATGGATTGGAAGATCATTTTGAAATTTCAACGGTGTCCTTTCTTTCACAACAACCATTGTTAGAAGTTGTTTATTCATGATTATTTAACAAAATAAAAGATTAGCATAGCCTCAACATCAAGTATTTATCAAAATGAAATTTTCTGTCATATTAAGTATTTCTGAGGCTAAAATGTTCCACCTCTACCTCCTCTAAAACATACAACTTTTATGACAAAGAGTTATCTAAATTCCACTTTTACCAAATTTCTTTAGGTCTTGGACCATTGAATTGATTCCATCCAATGAAAAAATATCTTAACCAATTTTTTTTTTTTTTTTTTCTGTATTATATTCCAAAAGAATCATTAATTATATATTTATCTTTTTTTTTAACGAAAAAAAGGTTGTAAAATTTATATTAAAGAACGGTCGATGTGCAAAGTGGAATAGGAGTACAAAATATGCAAGTGTTTGCATTCCCAAACTTACACAAAGTTCTTTCCCCTTTCCCTACAGAGATGAGCTCTATCTATCAAAATGGTGATCCCAAAAAACATAAAACTTTGCATATCAAACTTAATTGAGTTTCACGGTAGTATCTCCTGCATCAGTCGGAGTTGTTTCCTCTCCTCCATGTGTTGGCAGATGGATCTCCCAGTTGACTACATTTGAACTTGTTGATGAAGATGCTTCTGAATGTTTATCTTCCTACAATATTTTGTTTTTCCATACCACATATGATAACCATTTGGTTTTCCTTCCTTTCATTTTAATGGATCTGAGAATTACTACAACTTCTTGGTCTTTTTTGTCATTAGATTCGCTGAGTTTCTCTTGCAGCTACTGAATTTTTAAATCCTTAGACTGCACTTTAAAATGGTGTGTTGATAAGACTCTTTCAGGGCGCCAGTCTCGCAATTGGTGCAATTGCATTGGCTTGGTCGTTGTATGTTGGTGATGATGTCGATCGATTTCTTTGCTAAGTTTGTGTAACTAAGTAATAGATGTTATATATGTGAACATAGCCATAGAGGTGTGAGTACAATGTGAGAACAAGTTGTGTAGAGAGAAGAGTGTGTGTGAGGAGAGGATGATTGTATGCCTGTGAAGGCTATTGCAATTCTCCCTTGAATAATAAAAATATTGAGAATCATTGTCTGTGGTTTTTTCCCTCATTGGGTTTCCACATAAATCATTGTGTCATTCTTGTGATTGTTGTGCTTGGTTTAATGTGTGTTTGATATTGCTTGTTTATGCTCTGTTTTATTCTATGTTTTTGCTTTTGTTGCCTAACAAGTGGTATTAGAGCTTAGAGTTGAAGGAGCAGAGAGTGAAGGAGAAGAGAATTTGGTCGTTGGATCAAAGAGTAGGTTAACTGAGTTGAGCTGAGTGAAGTGGATTAGCCTAGGATGGGTTTTAATACAATGTCGCAGTTTGTTCCTGTGGAAAAGTGTGACAGTCACAGGCACACTTCAAAAATTAGAAAAAATTTGACAACAATGCGAGCACATAATACTACAAAGTGTGACATCATCACAGAGTAGTACATAGTGCGACATTGTCATAGGTTTTAATTTGACAAGGTACGACAATTTGCAAAGTGTTGTGAGAAAATCGTTGTAGGCTATCCTTCAACAAGGTGCGACAATTTCTAATAGTCGCACGCGATCCTCATAAAAGGTGCGACGATCCAAAAAATTAAAGAAAACAAATTTCGATGGTATGAAGTGCTTGTATTATTATGATGACATGGTCGTGATCTTTCAAAAGTTAATGTATGTGGGTGGATATTTAAAAGGTGAACTTTTTTTTATAAAAAGTGAGGTTAGTAAAAAGGTTTTTAGGTATAAAATATTGTTTTTTATAAAAACCTTTTTATTACACTTTTTTGGGGTTTATACCATTCTTCTTCCACATTTAAAAAGGATCAGTTTTATAAGTAGTGTTTTTGGAGTTTTTCTTCTAATGGAGAAAGTGCAGATTTCCAAGTTTGAGGTGGAAAAATTTCAGTGGTAAGAATAACTTTGCACTATGGAAGCTCTAGATGCGAGATCTGCTTGTGCAACAAGGATTGCAAAAGGCCTTGGATGAAAAGTCAAAGAAACTAACAAGCATGATAGATGAGGACTGGGAGGATCTGGATGCAAGAGCCCTCAGTACTATTCGTTTGTGTCTGGTAGATTAAGTGTTGTTTAACATCGCTGAAGAGAAGACAACAACAAGTTTGTGGACCAAAATGGAGAGTCTGTATATGACAAAGAACTTGTCAAACATAATCTTCTTGAAGAGGCAATTGTACAACTTGAATATGAAAGAAGGTACAAAAATTGCTTATCACTTGAATGTTTTCAATACTTTAATTTATTAATTATCTAGTATGGATGTAAAGTACGAAGATGAGGACAAGGCAGTTACACTACTGTGTTTGTTTTCTGGGTCTTGTGATCATCTTGTCACAACTACGTGGTTTAGCACAACATATGCAATTGATTATGATACTATTGTGGGAGCTTTGTTGTCTGAGGAGATGAGGAAAATATCTAGTAAAGAAACCTCAACAGGAAAAGCAATGGTGGTCAGAGATCGATCTACAGAAAGAGAGAAAAATCAGAGGGGTACATCAAGGTCTAAGTCAAAAGGCAAGAAGAGTAAGTAGAAATGTTGGTTCTGTGGCAAATATGGGCATCTCAAGAAGGATTGTTGGAAAAGACAAAATGCCTCCAAGGAGGACTCCACAAAAGAATCAAAGGAAGCTAATGTAGTTGAAACAAGTTCAGGTTCCAGGTCAGGTATGGTTGATGAGGTGTTGTCTACTTGTAATGTTTCACATCAAAATTAGCATTGGTTGTTAGATTCTGGTGCGTCCAACCACATTTGTCTTTATATAAATTGGTTCTCTACTTACCAATCTATTGATGATGGTGTTGTTTTTATGGGAAATGATTTTTCTTGTAAAATGGTTGGAGTTGGTAGCGTCCAGATTAAAATACATGATGGTTATGTAAAAACATTAACAGATGTAAGACATGTACCTGAACTTATAGTTATAAATAACTTGATATATTTGGGAGTTCTAGATTCTGCTGGATACAATTGTATAACTCAAGGTGGAGTATTGAAGGTGTCCAAAGGCATCTTAGTAGTCATGAAGGAAAAGAGGATTTTGATCCTGTATCATCTTGAGGGAAGGAAATAAGTAAATCAAGAATTGGTAGCATATGAATATGCAAGTGACTCTGTTCATTTATGGAATCAACATTTGGGTCATATGAGTGAGAAAGGGCTTAAGGTATTGGTAGATTGTAAGTCACTTCCAAGTTTGAAGTTTCTGAATTTGAATTTCTGCAAGTTTTTTGTTTTCGGAAAACAATGTAGCTAGAAGTTTAAAACATGAAGACATATAAGAAAAGGTATCATTCATTACATTCATTCAGATGTTTGGGGACCATCCCCTACAGTTTATTTTGGAGGATCGTCATATTATGTGACATTTATAGATGATTACTCTAGAAAGGTTTGGGTCTATTTACTTAAAATAAAATTTGATGTATTTAATACTTTTAAGCAATTCAGGGTTTTGGTTGAAAAGAGCACTGAGAGGTCAATCAAATGTTTAAGGACAGATAATGGAGGTGAGTTCACATCTGTGGAATTTTAGAACTATTGCAAGGAATCTCGGATTGAAAGACATAAGACCACGATTTATACTCCTCAACATAATGGTGTTGTTGAACGCATGAATAAGACTCTTCGAGAGAGAGAAAGGAGAATGCTTAGTAATGCTAAGATGCAACAAGAATTGTGGGAAGAAGTAGTTCTTACAACATGCTATCTGATAAATAGGTCACCATCAACTGCAATAAACTGTAAGATTCCAGAAGAGGTATGGGCAGGTCATTCGGGTGGTTTTTCAAATCTGAGAATATTTTGTTGTGATTTGTATGCTCTTATTTCTAAAGATCAATGTTCTAAGTTAGATCCTAGATCAAAGAAATGTTTCTTTGTTGGTTATGTTGATGGAGTTAAAGGGTACATATTGTGGGATCCTACTGCCCACAAACTCATCATAATAAGAGATGTAGTATTTGATGAATCCTCACTCTTAAAATCAGAATTGGTTGATGCTTAAGTGAGACAAGAGAAAGTACCACAAGTTCAGCAAATTCAGTTGGAAACTCAACCATCTTCAGAAATGGAGGAGCATAACGAAGTTCCAAAAGAAGAAGATGAAGATGCAAAAAATATCTAGGAAACTGAAGATATGCCTCAACCATCTCTAAGGAGATCTTCATGGGTCAGGAATCCTCCTATAAGGTATGGGGATTATGTTTCATCTGTGGCTTTGGTTTCTATTTATGTAGAACCTACTTGTTTTCAGGAAGCAATTAAGGTATCTGGAAGTGCTCAATGGAAGAAAGCTATGAAAGCATGGTCGAAATCAATAGGTTAAAGGCTTAGTTGGCTAGGGCGTTTGATATGAAAGATATAGGAGCAACAAAACAAATCTTAGTAATGGAGATACAAAGAGAAAAGAAAAATGGTAAGGTGTGGTTATCACAACAAAAGAATGTGGAGAAAATACTTATGAGATTCAGTATGAATAACGTGAAACTCGTACGAATCCCTTTGGCTTCCCATTTCAATATTTATTTAGGTTTATGTCCTAGTAATGATAAAGAAAATGATTATATGTCCCCTGTACCATATGCTAATGCAGTGGGGCATTTGATGTATGCGATGGTGACTACTAGACCAGATATTTCACATGCAGTTGGTGTTGTCAGTTGATACATGGAAAATCCAAGAAAAGAGCATTGGGAAGTAGTGAAATGGGTGCTTCGATATCTTAGACGCACAAGAATTTATTCTATTACCTATGATGGTTCCAGAGATTCAACTTGCGATTACGTAGATTCTGATTTTGCAGGTGACTTGGAAAAAAATAGATCCACTTTAGGATATGTATTTACTCTTGCAGGAGGACCTGTTAGTTGGATGTCAAAGCTTCAAAACATAGTCACTTTATCCACCACTGAGGCAAAGTATATGGCTGCTTCACATGCATGAAAGGAGGCAATTTGGTTACAGGGTTTGTTGGGTGAGTTTGGAAGGCTGCATGACAAGGTGAAAGTATTTTGCGATAGTCAAAGTGCTATTAATTTGGCTAGAAATCCATCTTATCACATTAAGATGAATCATATTTCTATTAAGTACCATTTTGTAAGATAGGTTGTTGATGAAGGTGGAGTCTCTCTGGAAAAGGTCCATACAAAAGTGAATTCTGCAGACATGTTTACGAAAAAAAAATTGTTAGAGAAGCTACGGTGGTGTTTAGCTTCTCTTGGATTGTAGGAAAGGTGATGAATTGATTAAGGGCATGATATATCAAGTAAATTGTTGTTAACGTGGAGATTGTTGGAAACATGCCAACGAATTCCCTCATGTGGTCACATGCACATGAATGCATCTATGTTAATGCACATGCATGCAACCTATTTATGAACTCTTTGCGTAACTATGTGATCTATTCATGATCAGTTTATGTAACCAAGTGATAGATGTTATATATGCCAACATACCCATAGAGGTGTGAGTACAATGTGAGACCAAGTTGTGTAGAGAGAAGAGTGTGTGTGAGGAGAGTATGATTGTATGCATATGAAGGATATTGTAATTCTCCCTTGAATAATAACAATACCGATAATCATTGCTTGTGTTTTTTTCCCTCGTTGGGTTTCCACATAAATCACTGTTCCAATCTTGTGATTGTTGTGCTTGGTTTAATGCATGTTTGATCTTGCTTGTTTATGCCTTGTTTTTTCTTCCGCTTCTTAACAAGCATTAACTCCATGAGAAGATTTCATACTGAGGCGAAGATCCTCTCAAGTGGAGTGTTTTTGTCTTAAATTTTTTTTTTTACGGGCTAGCCAAAGACCCCAACACAAACAAATTTGTATTGCTTTCCACGGGCACTTAAGGAGAGGTTTTTTATTGAATTGGACTAAATACTACTTTTTCCAATGCACAAATAAATCGGTTCAGTTGGTTTGCTTAACATACCTTGATTGCACTTCTTTGAAAAGCATTTCCCAAAGTTGGATAGAAAAAGAACATTCAAGAAATATGTGATTAGAAGTCTCTGAAGTTGATTTTCATAGTTCACAACACGATGGTATTACTATTCCTCTCTTTTGAAGATTTTCAACAATAACTAGCTTGTTATGGGCCATAATCTAGTAGAAAGAGTTAATTTTGGGAATAGATTCCCTTGATCATATATATCCTTAGATTTTAGATTTAATGTGATGGTCTTACTATTCCTCGCTTTTGAATATTTTTAGTAGTAAGTATCCTGTTATGGGCCATAATCTAGCAGAAAGAGTTAATTTTGGGAAGAGAGTCCCTTGATCATATATATCCCTATATTTTAGATTTAGGGAGGCCTTGGGAGGCTTGGAGGAGATGCTTGTATCCATATTTAAATGAGTATTTAGTGTTTCCCTAACATTTTTCATCTAATGAGGATGAGTTAATTGGATCACATCCTGAGAGTTTGATTAGGTGGAATTTTTTGTGTTAGTTTTTCCCCATTCCCATAAGAATTTCCTAATTATCCTTCCCCATTCCCATAAGAATTTCCTAATTATCCTTTCAATCTGCTTTGAAATTCCTTTTTGTGATAGCAAAACGGCAAATTGGTAGATTGGAATTTATGATAAAAATGACTTTATAAGAATCGTCTTACATGTTGTATTAATCCACTGAGTGCCCCAATGCCATATTTTTTATGTCATTTTGTCAATCACTGGCTTCTAGGAGTTTGAGGAGAGTAGCTGAGAGGAAATCAACATCCCAATATAACTGAAGGATGAACATTGGTCTGCATAAGGAAATACCATTATTCTTGAAAATGCATGAATCTGATCTTCTGAAACATTCCATCCATACAATTTTCTCTTATAACTTTTTATTTTTCCTTAGGCTGAGAGAAAAGTGTCCAAATTTTTTTTGAACCTTCTTGTTATAATTTTAGAGGTTGCTCCAAGAAACAAGGTGTCATCCTTAAACTTTGAGTGGTTAATTTATTTAACTCCTCTTGCAAATATTACTCCTGGGAGTGGGTCCAACCTACGCTCGAAATCCAATCTGCAACTTAAAGCTTCAACCATTATTATATATAGCAGGGGGACATAGGACATCCCTTGAAAAAATGAGGATCGTCTACCAATAGTCATGGAGGCTATCCAATGGGATCCTATGCATCCCTGAATCCATTGAAGAGATTCTTGTTGAAATACTATTTTTCTCATGACTGCCTTTAGGAAGGAGTGGTTGATTCTGTCAAAGGAATTGGCCATATCCAACTTGAGGACCATTCCTTGTTCCTTTCTACTCCTACTTGTGTATATCGATTCTTGTACAAGAACATTGTTATGATCACTCCTTGATTTTAAGAGATAATGGAGGAGAGAAGAGGCTTAATCCTATTTGCAATTATTTTGGTAAGGATTTTATAGGAAGAATTACAGAGGGAGATGGGACAGAAGTGGGAGAAAGAAAAAGGATTGATTTCTTTGGGGATTAGATCCAAAAATGTTGGGTTTGTGGCTCCCTAAACCTTTTTCATTTTAAGGGTATAGTTTATCATTTTCACGAGATCATATTTTATGATATCGTAAAATGCTTTGAAAAAATGAATGGAAAATTCATTCGGCCCAGGGGCCTTATCTTTCTCAAAACTCAAAATAGCCAAGGTTATTTCTTCTTTAGTAACTTCTTTGATGAAATTATCATTCAATTCTTTCGAAATGATTTGGGTAATATGTTCTACCATATCCCTTTTACTGTCCTTTACTTATTTCTTATAAGTTTCAGTGTAGATCTCTTGAAAATGCTTCTTTACAACTTCCTTGATTTGCTCAAAGTCTTCTAGGATCTTCCCTGAGTCTGATTGGATCTTGTTGATTGTATTTTGGTGTTTCCTTGTTTGGGCTTGTTTGTGAAAAAATGATGTACTATAATATTCTACCTAATAGTCATGAACTCCTTGATTTCAACCTCCATTCTTCTTCTTCTTCCGTGCAAGCTTGATGCAATTTTATACTTGCTTCCTTTTCTTGTTGGATAAGTTGACCATTTATCTCTTGTTCCTCCATTTTTGTTTGAATTTGACTCAACTCATTCATTCTATCTTCCTTTTCCTTGGAGGGAGGGGTGTAAGAGGATTTGACCCATGATTTTAAGGCATTTTTAACAATCCTCAACTTATTTTCCTAGACATAACTTATTTTCCTAGACATAGTTTGGGGAACCTGAACAAGGAGATTTTGAGGTGTTGGAAACCAAAGAAAAAACTTCTTCATGATTCAGACACAAGGGATTGAATTTGAAAGGAATGGGGACAATATTGGGGGGCTCTAGGAGTAGGGAAATGGGCTTATGTTCAGAGGTAGAAAAAGGGAGAATATGGGATGAAATGGAGAGGGAGTCAAGGAAAAATTCGTCGTGGATGAGGAAGCGATCCAATCGAGCTGCAATGTGGTTGTGTCGTAGTATCTTATTGCTCTAGGTATATTGACCTTTGGGGGTAGTCCGAGATGAGGTCCTCCATGTACTCCCTCATGGGGTCCCTTGACCAAGTTTCCTCCCCTGTTTTCATTGCTACTCAAAATAGTGTTAAAGTCTCCTACTATAATGCAAGAAGACACAATTATAGAATCTTTAAGATTTAATAGAGAATTCCAACCTTCAATTTTATCTCTATAGTGCACTGGCATGTAGATATCAATGAAAAAAAAATTCTGACATGTGTTCTTGAGCTTCAAGACATTTAACATCTAGTGATTGGATCGTAGGCTTGTGATTCTAGTAATGAAGAGTCCCAAATTGTCATAATTCCTCTTGATGCTCACGCTGAGATGATTGCCATGCCTTCTCTTCCTCTTATGATTTTATTTCCTATAAGAACGGCTTCAGATTCCTCCATTTTGTTTGCTACAAAAGGAGGATTGTAGTTTTCTCCATTTTGTAGAGGTTTCTTAGGGATTCGGTTTCGAACTTGCTACCGAGGCCTCTGCATTTCCACGAAAGAATTTTCATCATCATTTGGAATTGTTATTCCCCCATGCCTAGGGGGAATTTGAGTCTCGACATGTCTGTTGTTTATTTTTTCCATATTCCCAATTGTTGCTTTAATGGTGTGTTGTTTTCCCATGGATTTTTCTGCGTTGGCACTTTATTTCCTTGCTTCTTTGCTAGATTTTTTTCCTGCCTTTCTACTACTTTTACTCGCCTCCCCTTCTTTTGCTGTAGGATTTGGTCTTCCTCTGTTCTCGTGTCTGTGTATACTATTTGACTGTGGTTTCTTCACTACTTGTTCCCCCCTCCTCCGATTCCTCATGACTTTGTATCCATTCTTGACTTGCAGAAACTTGCTGAGTGATATTTGGGGTTTGGGTTTGTGTTTCCACTATTTCAAAATCATGAAGTCCAGGTAGGGTTTGAAATTTGTTGGACGATTCCATGTTTGATGTTGGGTGAGGTGGGATTCATGACTCCCTCTGAGTGCGGCTAGGGTGTGCACCCAGATGTCCCAATGTTGAGTGTCCCGGGGGCCATTTCTGAGCTCCTCCTTCAGTTCCACCAGATTTTCCTTCATTTGAGGGTTTTCTGATGGTTTTCCATCCTTCGTCAGACTCGACCTCAGGTGCAGATTTCCGTTGAGCTAACTTATGGAAATCTTGACTGAAATGGCCGTAGTCATGGAAAAATTTACATTTAAATGGAAATTGTTCATATTTAACCTTTTGGGTTTCACATCCAGAACTAGTTTAACGGCTTAGAGAGGCTTGGAAAAATATCATCATTTTTAGGTTACTTACAATTATAAGCATGAAATTCAACTCAAACAACATGCTTGGTTGAAAGAAAAAAAAATATACATGTTTCAAAACATATTTAAAGAGATTAAATGTTTTTCAATGTAAGAGTATAAATGAAATTCAATCAAGTACAATTTAATTGAATATTACCCTCAAACTATATTTGGAAGTCAATGAACCGTGATTTTAATTAAATATGCTCTCTCCTCCCTGAGAGACAATCTTATTCAGAATGTAAATGTACCTTCACTAGATGGATATGAGATTTTCTAAATTTTTAGAGTAGCTTGTATGTACATGACGAGTGAATATAGTATGACGAGAGAGTGATGGAATACTTCTCTTAGAGAACTTTCAAAATGGTGAACTTTTACACTATAGAGTTCAAAAATATCACAAACTAAGATTAGAATATGAATACCATGAAAATGAAATTACAATGATATGAGTGAATTGTCTATGAAAAAGTACAACAACTAAAGATTATGGCAAAGAAAACATGCAAAGAGGCTACTAAAATGTATGAAGAATGTGCATAGAAGAGAATGACCGACCAAAATTAACTTTAGATGTAAATTTGGAAATTTTTTTTGAATATGTTTTCTCTAATATTACGTCCATCCTCATCTTACACTTTTAGTTAAGATAAATTAAACAATAAAATGAATGAAAAGATGAATATTTGGAGACAACAAAATGTCTATAATTGAATATTTTAAACTAACAAAAAATAGTGTACATAGTTTCTTACGGTCAACAAATTAAACAAAAAAGTTATCATAGCTAACATGATTCTCAATAGTAATTTCACTACAACTTTTTAACAAAATACACAATTTCATCTATTTCTTGAATATGCACATATCAACATGATAAACTCAATTTTTTGCCCATCAAATTTTTCAAAATTCTCTCTCAGTTATAAATTTGTGACCATGTACTTAGAATTAAAAATAATGCAATACTATTAACAATATTTTATTGGTTTAACATATCATATTGACTCAAAAACAACAATTATACTATAATTATATTTATTTAAATTAAAAATTTATAAAGATTTACATAATAATATAAAATAATGCAATACTATTAATACCATTTTATTGTAATACTTTGCCATAGTCTATCTCCATTTCATTATTGTATTTATTTAAGTTGGAAATTTATGAAGATGTACTTGACCATATAAAATAATGCATTATTATTAATACCATTTTGTTGTAATACTTTGCCATAGTATACCTCCATTTCACTAAGGGTGTAAGAACATTTTGATACTGGGGAGTGTGGTTGTTAATGATTTACTACAAAACACTTTTAAACATAACATATAAAAAGATAGAAATAGTACGAATCTTTCCACTAAAAAGAGAGTACCGAAGAGTACACATATTAAAATGAAGCAACAGAACTTATAAAGATAAAAATGCATTCAAACAATAAGGCAACATCAAATAAAATTAATGTGTATGTTGTATGCATGGTACATCAAAGCTTTTCAAGATCTTAAGGGTCAAATCAGGGCTTGTTTTCTAATGCTCTTCTAATTGTTATTTTGTCGAGCATTGATATGGCGTGTCCTCAATTACTTCCTCTCTCAAGGTGTATGTTGTAGGATGTTTAGAAAAGAACATATGTGAAGATGTTGAAGAAAGATGTTAAAAATAAGCCTCTAAACTAAAGAAAAATAAGCCTCTAAACCTTGACAAAGAACTCCATAAAGTATCTAGCATTGATGAGCGAGCACTACTAGCTTAGATCCTAGTTAATATATTTGAGAGAATTGAGACTCAAGCAAGGGTCTAACCATAAAAGAACAACAACGCTCTTTATTTTGGCAAAAATGAATCCTAACAAAAACACTTTTGTGCCCAAAATAGTGTCCCCCAAAAGGACTATCGTTATGAAGACGGACTTCTTTCTGTTTTTTCTTGAACATGTCTAAGACTCATTAGCCAAAAGCAACACCAAAAGAAATATCGTGAGTTATGTGAATATGTCCAATTGAGTTGTTGGATGATTTAACAAAATTTAGATTATAGTGAGATAGACTCCATTTAAATAACTAGTCTATGAAAGCTTCATAGTCTCCTCTCTATAGGGAACACACGAGGATATATAGAAGTGTATATGTCATTTATTAATAAATAGAAAAACAAAATTAAATAGAAAATATGTTTTAAAGATTTGAATATCAAAGAATGAAATAAAG
>JASDQU010107982.1:144017-158883 GCA_032191745.1 Picea mariana | reverse complement strand
TAGAGATAACCAACAAATTGTTCTATTGTCGTAGGTAGGAATAGGTGTTAAGGTCCTAACCCGCACATAGGTAGATCAATGTATTAGGATGTAATAAAGGTCAATATTAATAAGACCTTTCAATAAAATAGAATAAGGCGTATGTAAGAAGACCTAATAGAAGCTTCCGCTTATAGAAGGATCTTCCTCTAGATGCTTCTTTTTAGTATAAATAGGAGTCGAGGGTATGAGAACCCTAGCTTGGATATTATTGTAACAGAGCGCTGCTCGATTGGAGGTTGCCCCCTCGAAGAGGCCTGTGAACATTGCTATCTGAATCAAGTGCTATTTCTGTTGCTATTTCTTATATCATTTCTGTGTATTGTGAAGATTATGCTGGATATTATACTGTTATTCTGTTATTTCTAGCATTTCGTTTCTGTTCTACATATTTTATATGCCTGGTATCTTGCAATAGGAGAGGATTGAGTAGAGGAGATAAGTTGAGAATCTGTCGGAGACGCATTAAGAAAGGGTTAGGGCAGAGATCAATGAGTCATTAGAAGGGAATGTTGAGATTGTGGAACCCTGTAAAAGAAAAGATCGAAAGCTGGTTGAGAAAAAAAGAGCTAGAGTTTTCACAGAAAGATAATAGAAACCCTAGATTAACACCTCACAAATATATTGAGAAATACGTGTTTACTGATTTGCACAAAGTCTTTTTCTGTGATTTTTCACATCTACTACAGGAGTGGATACTAAGGTTGAAATATAACCATGCAACGAACTAGGTTCGATAGCTAGAGTGGACCCCAGTACAGATTGATCAGTTACAACAGGTGAATAATAAGTTAACCCGTGCATTAGACTTTTGGCTTAACATTATTGTGGCAGGGTTTATAACATAGTTTGCAGTCGACACAACGAAGTCATACAGAGTAGCGGAGCAAGAATTTCTATGCATACCTCGAGGAAGGTACATTCGATCCCTGTATAATTTTATTAAGACTGCTATATAAAAGAGGTGTAATGACAATGGAGTCAGACAGATAAACTACCCTACGTTCATGGGGGAAGGGGGGAAGCACTGACAGAAAGAGGAGAAATGGAAAGAAGAAAGGATAAAGGAAAGAAGGAGGAGGAACCATTGGACTTGATCATGATGGACGATGACCAGATCAAGTGGATCTTGGTGTCAACAGGAAATATGCGTAGTGGAGTACCCTACCAATACAAGGTGAATACCAAGAAGATATCCATAGCCATGAGGGAAGGCTTGGCGAGTGATGAGGAAGAGGTAGAGGATCTTCGGGCTGTGGAGCAGATTGAAGAAATCCTGCGTGCAACATATGAGAGGAAGACGAGAGGTCCAAGAGAGGGATGAGAAGGTAGCCATCCTATCCATATTAATGTTAGTGTGGAACCCATAAACCCATGTGAAACTAATACACCAAAGCGAACACCACCATTTAGACAACCAAAGTTTAGAAGCAGTCAGACAACAAGAACTACATCTACACAAAGAACAAAAACTGGAGGAGCCAGTTCATGTAGCACTAGTCAGGTATCTACATTGTACGGAGGTAGTAGTTCAGCATTCAGGATGGCAGGACACGATCCCACCATCATATTACTAGAATTTCAAGGAGAATAAATAGAAGATCCCGAGAAGCATTTGTTCATTTATGTAAAGATATGGGAAGTAAAACAGATCATTGATGAAGATACCAAACTCACGCAGCTAGCAATTATGCTAAGAGACCGCGCACTAGACTAGTACATGAATCTAGAAACAAACAGTGCCCCTGGGATGACAAGGACACTGACAGACATTAAGAAGTTACTGATAAATGAGTTCTAGAAGCCAAGCTCAGAGGATCAGTACATGAACGAGATGATCAAAATAAGACAGAAACTAGGAGAGTTTGTATGGGAGATTGACCATAGATTCAAGTGACTGAAGGGAAAGTTAAAATATCTCATGATCGAGATGCAACATCATCACTTGTTTGTCAACTCACTACTGCCACACTTAAAATGCCCTTTACGACAATAGAAATTTCAGACTTAGGCAGAGGCTCTACAGGAATCCCTGCAACTGGAAGAAAACCAATACCAACAAACAGACCCAACTATTGAAGAACTGAAAGAGGATTTGAAGAATCTAACATTTTAGTTGAACCAGAATAAGAACAAGGACAAACGAGAAGTCATTTGGTGTACCACATGAAGGATGAAAGGACACCACAAGAATGAATGTCCAACGTTCGCATAGTATATGGAAACATGAATGCCAAATTTGTTACCACCAGGAGGACTATGGTGCGAAATCTGCAAAAAATTGAGGCACGAACCTTATCACTACACGATGATGCAAAAATACCAGACAGTCTCAAAGAGCTCATATTGCACCTTTTGCAAGTCAATGGGCCACAACAACAAAGATTGTAGAACTATGGAGTTGATGCGAGAAAGGACATCAGACACATATAGAGTACATACATAAATGATGATTGGGAAAGCAGTGCCACAATTTAATCAAGTTCTAGCTCCATACAACACTGCACAACATCAGTATAATATTGCGCACAACCATCATACAATAACGTGCAGCCGTAGTACAACCTGACACAACCTCATTACAATACCGCGTAATATAATTAGGCACCTCAGTATAATGCATCGAGAGGTGATCGAGCAGGCTACAGAGGAGGAGGATGAACCATAGAAGGTTTCAGATGAGGTAGAGGACTAGTCACATGTCACAATTGTAAAAAACTGGGACATTATGCAAGAGAATGCCCGCTACCACCAACGACATGTATGTATTGTCGCACATCGGATCATGACACCGAAGAATGTCTGACACTACTAGTAAATATTCAAGAAAAGAGGAACCAGAACAACTAGAATGTTCAGTGGATTTTGGCTGAAGCAAGGGATGAAGGATGGAACATCAACATAGTTACTCGCGGAGGACCAAAAATAGGAAATGACGTAGCCCGACAAGAACCAGAACAAAATCAATCGGTAAAGAAGAAAACTGAACCAAGGAAGTAGTTCGACGTGTAGAAGGAAAATGAAATCTTTAAAGAAGCCAGACAAGAATTTTAGAAGGAGGACATAGCGTCGACTTCAACTGCGCAGCAGAACAAGGAATCACCAGAGTATGAGATGCCGCCATCATTGGATCATACCAACGAAATGCAGTCCACGGGACAAGTAAGTACAATAAAAGGCTCTTTGAAATCATGTGTAAAGGTACTAAATTATCCATCATCTGTGAAAATATTGCAAAGTATACTAGAAAAATGTAGCATCGATTCGGAAAGAAAACTTGAACCAAAAAATGTCAATCACCTACATACAATAAGAAGAACAAGTAGGTAGTTCAGACTAAATGCTAACATCAAATATTTCAATATAGGAGACATTATACTAGATCTAGGATCTGAAGTTAATGTATTACCAATGAAGACGTGGCAGTGCATGGGAGAGCCAACATTAGGATATTCACATGTTCAATTAAAATTGGAAAACCAACATAGAGTCTTACCAATCGGTAGAATAAAAGGAGTGACAGTATACCTAGATGGAGTGCGCACTAAAGCAGACTTTGAAGTTGTTTAAATAGTAGACGACACAACACCTTACCCAACGTTTCTTGGTCTGGATTGGACGTTTGACAACAAGGCCATAATCAATTTGAATACCAGGAAAATGACATTTGAGTTAGGAGAATACAGGGTCATCGCGCCATTAGATCCATCCTAAGCGGAGAGGTTTGTAGAACCGACTTTCCTAGACCTAGAGGAAATCGACCAATTGTACGGAAAAACTACGTGCGATGAGGATTACGTAAACCCAACTGCAGATGGGGTACTCAGTTGGCAGAGAATTACTTCATGTGCAACAGAATCAGACACCGGTTTAGAAAACTGACAGCAAAGGCTACACAAAGTATCCACGAGAAGATGTGCAAGAATAGACAACACAGTAAGATGGGTAGGCACAAAAATCAGAGACCCACTCATTTTCCACAGAATAAACGATTTGGAAACATTCTTGACACAGTATGAAGATGTAGTGTTAGAGAACTAGTGAATGTTATCACTTGATCTAGCACTCAAGGCAACACCTGCAAGATGGGTGGGTGCACACAAGGAGACCATCACATATTGGTACCAATGTAAGAGGCTATTGTGCATAAGGTTTGACACAGAATAGAAAAACAACAAACAACAGAGGTATGATGGACATGGGGCACTAGAAAAACACTTGGAGGCGTGTAGAACGCTATGGAAAATGACAACCCCATAGGAATGGCCTCATCACTTCATACACACTCTATAGAGCATACCAGCGAACTGGTATATAGACCAGAAGTTGTGTAAGGGAACTGTGACCTGGACGACATTGCAACAGAATTTCCCAATCACTTTTTCATTCAAACATGAAAACCCCAACATAGATGTAGCCCTCAAACAAATAAGAGGATTAATATTCATCAAAGAACCAGAAGTAGAATTGATCACAGAAGAGAAACAACGGAATAAAAAGATAGTTAAGGAACTGTTGTCTTGTTACCATGTGAAAGAAGAATCATCGGATGAAGACGATCCACACGATATTCAGATCAAAGAAGCAGAAGGTGAAAGAGATGTGGAAGGCCCACCCATAGAATCAAAATTCATTTCCAAGCCAATCAAAGTAAAGAAAGTTAACATTGGGACAACCGAGCATCCCAAAATGGCTAGCATTGGAGACTATTGGGATGAGCAAACAGTAGAAATAATCATAGAGTTGTTGTGTGAATACAACAACTTGTTTCCCACAACCTTTACATAGATGAAGGGTATAGCCGAAGAGCTAGGAGAAATGAAGATACCACTCATACCAGAAGCAAGATCGATTAGACAACGACCAGAAATATTGAACCCAATATATAAACAGAAAGTCAAAGTGGAGATCGACAGAATGCTCGAAGTTGGTATCATAGAACCAGTTGAAGAGTCAGAATGGATAAGCCCGATGGTCATACATGACAAGAAACAAGGAGGGATAAGGATATGCATCAACTTGAGGAAGTTGAAATATGCATGCTTACATGACCCATTCCCTACACCGTTCACGGATGAGGTGTTAGAGAATGTAGGGGGACATGAAGCTTACTCATTCACTGATGGATTCTCAGGTTACCATCAGATCAAGATAGCACAGGAGGACATATACAAGACCATGTTCGTAACAGAATGGGGATCTTACCAATACATAGTCATGTTTTTTGGACTGAAGAATGCACCATCAATCTTTTCTAGAGTAGTCATTGTTGCGTTTAAGGAATTCATCCATCAGTTTCTTGAAGTATACCTAGATGATTGGACAATCTATAGTTTATTGAAAAACCATGTGGAAGTTTTATGACTGATGTTAGAAATATGTCGATAGTGCCAGATATCATTGAACATAGAGAAATGCATATTTGGAACATCGTTTAGGATACTATTGGGTCACGTAGTATCCAAACAAGGTTTACTAGTAGATCCTGCAAAGATCACAGTCATTGTTGATTTACCACGACCATAAATAGTCTGTCAGCTAAGAGCGACGTTGGGACACACAGGTTATTACAGGAAATTTATCAAAGGATATGCTCAGATCACTGCGCCGATGGAAAACATGTTAAGAAAGGATAACAAGTTTCAGTGTAACAACGAGTGTCAACATGGTCTGGATACCCTGAAATAAAAGATGGTCACCACGCCGATATTAGTATTTCCAGACTGGGAGAAGACATTACACTTACATGTAGATGCATCAGCCATAACACTTGGAGCTATCTGGGTGACCCTAGGAACAGGAGACTTGGATCACCTGATAGCATTTGAAAGAAGAAATTTGTCAGAATTAGAGCAGAACTATAAAACTACAGAGAGAGAAGGCCTAGCCATGGTCTATGCACTACAAAAATTCAGACATTACTTATTGGGAATGCACTTCAACATGTTCATAGATCACTCGGCCTTGGAATACCTAGTCAAAAAGATAGTGTTGGGGGGGAGAATATGTCGATGCTTACTATTGTTCCAAGAATTTGACTTTGAAGTAATAGTCAAGCTAGGAAAATTGAACGCAAGGCCTAACCACTTATCAAGGGTCACAAATGGAGAAGAACCTATGAACTTAGAAGGCAACTTTCTGGATGCACAGTTATTCTCAGTACAGATTGTTGATGAACACTTCACAAATATCATTCAGTACTTGAGTACAGGTACTACACTGCAAGAATATAGCACAGTGCAGAAGAAAAACATGGTACTCTGCGCTGTCAACTATCAATTGATTGCATGATTCTTATACAAAATGGGCTCAGATAGCATTTTTCGAATATATGTAGGTAAAGATACCGCGAAGAAGGTATTGCGCGCAGGACTATGGTGGCCAATGGTTCACAGAGACTCGAAGTAGTATTGTCAAACATGTGATGTCTGTCAAATGGTCGGTAAACCCAACATAAGAGACGAGATGCCATTACGACCACAAGTAACATTACAGGCATTCGACAAGTGGGAAATAGACTTTGTGGGACCATTCAATCCACCAGCCAAAATAACAGGAGTAAGGCAAATTATCACCATGAAGGAATACTTAACAAGATGGGCAGAAGCCGCTCCAGTGAAGGATTGCAGCGCAGAAACAACAATGCATTTTCTATTTGAACAAGTAATCACTAGATTTGGGTGCCCAAGAATTTTGATAAGCCACCAAGGAACTCACTTCATAAACATTACCATCAGTGCTATGACTGAATAATTTGAAGTCCATCATCAAAAAATCACATCGTATCATCCACAGGCAAATGGCATAGTAGAAGAATTCAACAAAATTTTGGAGAACACGTTGACAAAAATCTGTAACGTCAACAAGGACGACTGCGACCTCAAAGTACCAGCAATATTATGGGCATACAGGACTACATGCAAAAATATGACAAGGCACATGCCATTTAAACTGGTTTATGGCCAAGAAGCAGTGGTGCCATTAAAATTTTTAGTACCAAGATTGCGTGTAGCAGCAATCACACAAATGACAGAACGAGGCGCAGTATAGGAGAGAGTGAATTAGTTATTAACCATGGAGGAAGACCGAATCTTGGTAGGATTCCACCAACAAGTTCAGAAAGCACAAGATAAAGCTGGGCACGATAGACACATCAAGAAGAAAACGTTCAAGGAAGGATATCTAGTGTTGATGTACAACAACAAATCGTTACAACACCTAGGAAAGCTCAAAATGCTTTCGTTGCGACCATATGAAGTAAAATCTATCATAGCTGGAGGAGATGTACAGTTACAAGATTTATCAGGTATAGAACTCAAAGGGATGATCAATGGGATCCGACTGAAGTCTTACAAGGACAATCGACCATCCACCGCGCAATAAGATATATATAGGGTGCAGTCTACCATAACAAAAAGGAAACAAAACCAAAGAGGGTGCAGTCTACCATAACAAAAAGGAAACAAAACCAAAGAGGGTGCAGTCTACCATAGGTAGAAAGGCTACACAAATTTAGAAAAACATATTCGGCGAAGGAAAACGGTCACATACAAAGGGAAACAAGCGAGAAAAGGAAAGTTGGCAAAAGAAAGATGACGTGACAGTACTAGGCGGAATTAAAGGATGGAAAGGATCGATGGACACCACATTAATCAAATCATCAGAAGATCGCAAGGCAGAGTAATTGCAAGAATGAAACCGTCGAAGGTGCATCGAACTTGTCAATAAGGTGTGTTAAACCCATAACCAAGAAAGCATCCTCGACAAGTTTCATGGGAAAGCCATACAACACATGGACGCGGGAGCCAATAGTCTATTCACAAAAATAAAATAGACAAAGAGAAAAAGAGGCTAAAGAGCATAGTGTGAGTTCACGAAGATTGCAGAGACCGTTCGAATACATCAGACACTTGACATTCACCGCCATGGCACTGCCCAAGCAAGCATAAGCGAGCCAGACCGCTAGGAAAACCAGAGTTCAGACCAGGTCATGAGGACATGCGGAAGAAGATGAATATCAGCCATCAGAGGTTGTTAATGTCGACGAAATCCCATCCCCAGAGACGATACCAATACAATCCACGCTGATACTAGAGGAAATTCAATAGCCAGCAGTAGAGGCCATGAATTTAGAAACCCCAGCAGTGGCGCAGGAGCCACAGAACCAGGAAGCAGAAACCCTGAAGGAGGTACAACCAGAGAATATAGAAGCAACTTTGAAAGTTAATGGCATGGCGTCGAAGCTGGCAACAACAGTTGTGCCAAACGAGTCTCAAACGACCATCTCAGACCACCCAATAGGGGAGACGGTGGAATATGTCTTAGATTGTCCAAAATGACATAGAGAGGAACAACCAAAAGTCGTTGGAACTTCAAGCCAACCACCACCGACGAAGAAAGACAAGATACAGATACCCAGGTCACCTCGCAAGAAACCTGCAGCAGAAATTGTTCTACCATGCATACTAGATGGGGTACAGGTAGGACCAGAGCTACTGGGTCATATCGAGCAGCTCAAATACTCATACCATGATGTAGCAGATCATGACAAGTTCCCAAAACTTTCGAAGACGGTCTTTATACAATCTATGGGCACAAATCGGGTTGGAGAACCAATTGATCAACCATACTAGTGGGAAACTGGGCTAGAGAAAATGGGAATTTTAGGTCTGTTGGACCTACCACATGGAAGAGGCTAGTACGTAACAACGTGCATCAAACAACTGCTAGCAGTCACACATGGAGGGGATATATGGTTGGACAATCCCATCCCCATAGTCGTTGATATTATTGTGAACATAACAAGGTTACCAATTCAGGGAATGGGTCTCGCGTTGTTTTTGGATGACAAAACCAAGGAGAAAGCACTAGCAGAACTGATGAAGAATAATTAAGGCACCGACAGGGGGCAAGAGGGATCATCATCAAGAGGACCAACGATGCAACCACACAATTGGATGCAAAAGTCTTAGCCTGCAAGCTGCTAAGAAAATGCCGCAGGGAGGAAGTCCCAGCTGGAGTTGTTGTAGTTGCAGCCTAGTGCACAGAAGGCACCTCAATGAGTTGGGCGTCGTACCTATTGAACTTGTTCTTGGATGACTGAAAGGATGTGCAGGATCTAGGAACAGAGTTTCACTACTCATGTTTGATCACGCTCATAGCCTTTATCAGATGGAGGGAACCAAGGTACGTAACTTTTTGTACCAGACCCAAACCAAACCAGGGAAAGAGGTATTCACTACTAAAGGCGACATCAAGCACTAGTCACAAGAGGATTAATAGATCCATCTTCGAAGCATACCTACACGACCTACAGGAATTCATCTCCAAGATGTGGAGAATCACACCAAAAGTTGTTGTGTGATATTCAGACATCACCAATTTCCAGGCCACACGACACACAATGTGGATACAGGTAAGGAAGGATCTAGATAAATAGTGGCTATAGATGCACTATTGCATCACATAAGGTGATATTGACATGGTCATCAGTGAATGGGTGGATGAATGGAGGATCCCAGCCATTACCCAGGAAGCGCCAGAAAGAACAACGAAATAAGAGGTAGAGTCGGGAGAAACGCAACCCACAGAAATCCAAGTTCCCAAGAGACCAAGAACAATCCAAGGAAAGACAACCGAGACAGACGAAGGGCCAAAGAAGACAAGGACCTAGAAGGGGAAGAAGGAGAGTACGTAGCTGGCCAAGGAGCAGCAACAAAAAGTTGAGCCCACACAAGAGACAACAGCCAATCCCAACCCACAAGCAGTAGGGTAAAATAAGAGACCAGCTACGTAGACAGGAGGCATGTGCAAGAAATAAAAGGCATAAAGAACACCATCAAAGTATATGATCACAAATGATGATAGGGAAATGATAGCTCGAATGGTCCAGGATTGTCTAACTAAGGACCTTGACCATCCTGCACACCATAGGGATAAGATCCAAGAGGATTTGGCAGACATGCGATAGCTCATCAAGCAGATCGAGGAAGGGCCAACAACAAGTAGAAGGGGAATAAAACCATCAACACCACAAATAGAAGAAAGAGTGCAGGAAAAAGAACGAGATTCAGTCCAAGCAATGCTGCAGCCGCATGTAACATTCCACATCAACCCTAGTATGTTGCGCATGGATGAAATTGTGGGGCAGACATCCTTGAAGGACTTAAGCCAAATCCAACTTATGTTGACAAGGATACCATCAGGGGTGCTACACATGTTGCAAGTGAGCGTAAACCATGAGGTACAGTCTCGCGCACATAGAGACTTAACCAAATTGAAGCAGGCAAAAAAGAAGCGGGACGCACTGAAAATAGTATATGAGAAGGATAAAGCTGAAACCCAGGAGGAAAGGGAGTGCATAAAAGGACTGGAGCAGAAAGTGGCAGGAACTTTTGAGAATATTCCACAGGCCGCCCAGAGTGAGGTAATCACAGCAACATAAAATATTGACCGGATTGCGTAGGTAATTGATCAATACCAGAAGGAGATCGAGAATATCCTAGAACAACTCATACCAACCACTCCACCAGCAGTGAAGGAGCAAAGGAAGAAGGAAGCAACAACGCATCTGCAGAAGATCAAGCAGCAGGTCAGCACAACAACTGACTTGTTCGATAAAGCAACGCATCTTTGGTCCATGTTGGAGGAGGATCGACAAGTCCACAAATGGGAAATGGAGGAAGAAAGGATCAACACAATGATCCAATAACTCAAGCAGAGACAGAAGACAATACTAATCAGAGAACGCGTCAAGGGGATGCAGGACATGAAAAGATTGTAGGAAGATCCAATTACTGTGAAAACTCAGAAACATGAGCGGCAGGATCAAATGGAACCACTGCAAGAGCGGGTAGAAATAGTCCTGGCACAAGCAGAGGAAGCCAAGACACAGATAGCAAAAACCCAGGCATAATGCATGAAATTGGTTAGTGATGAATTCAGAGCTCAGGTGGTGGACACAATCAAGGAGAAGACTGCGCAGGCATAGAGACAAGCAACAGAGCTTAAGGAAAAGTTGCAGATGATCACCAAGGAGATCGAGGAAGCTCATAAGGATTAGGTGGCTTGGGACGCGCCACATGTCAGTGTTGGGGGCCTGTTGGCAGGAGGCTGAAGTGGAAAGAAGGATGATCATGGGGAAAGAAAGCATGCAGAGAGTGATGCAACAGTTGGAAGGAAACACAATACGCACGCATGCAATAAAGCATGCACAAGGAAAGCGACAGCTAGAAGGAAGAACAACACATGCATGAGAGGAAGACCTAATGTCAGTATCAGGGTTAGGGTTTTGGTATTGTATTGTAATGGTTGAAGAGCCAAAGATGTATAAATATTGATACTGAGGTATTATAGGGTTCACGGATTTTGTAGTTGTTCTGATTTAGTTAGTATTTGGTTTTTTGTAGTGTTTGGCATATAGTAGCTATGCATGAGCGGATGCGATAGGTAATATTTTGTTGTATGAGCTATTTTGTAAGCTATTGAGCTAGTGGAGATGAGAGAAGGTAGATCTTGAGGATTAGATCGCAGGCTGAGGAGCCTGGTGTGATCTAGTTCACCTAATATAGATCTTACCCAGCTAAGGAGAGTTGTAAGTGCACGGCGTTGTAGAGACAAAACTATCATAATAAAAGAGCCAAGAGCAAAATCTTTATGGATGTATCCCAGGAGGGGGTACATCACTAAACAAACTAAACTAATCTAAACTTAAATTATCACTCGATATTTATTCATGACTAAATTGTGTGTTTCTTCATATATAATATTTATAAGTTGAGATAATCAACAAAGAAACATAACTATTTAAAAAAAAAAAAAAAAACTTAAATTAAAACTTACTCAAAACATAGATGGAATTTTACTCCTACGAAAGGAGATTTTTCTTTTTCAATAATACTTACTAAAAGAAATATAAAAAAAGAGTTGTATAAATTGTTTTAAGTAAATAATTCTTAACAGAGTAATTATTATTCTAATAAATCTAAATACTAATCTAAATATCACTTGAGTATAATCTTTCTTTTTGCATATGAATTAATCAAGAAAAACAATGCCTAAAAGATATAGATCATTAAACATTCATTTCAGTATTGCAACTGTGAATAAGATAAAAGTCTATCAAAATATTTAGATAGATCTTATAAAACAACAACATTCATATACAAATTTAATCGGTCGATTATTGTATGAAACAATAGAAAGAATCAACACAATTGGTTAATAGTAAAAAATTGTGAAAATCGTAATACTATAACATAAGATTTAATAATCAGATTTTGATAAAAGATAAAGTATACAGATACCAGTAATAGTACTAAGCATCAATACTTGAGATGCAGATCGAAATTCGAATTATCTAGTCTTTATATTAAATAAAAACTTTTAAACAATAGTGTTAAAGTTTCCTTATTCTTTAAAGTTGTGAATGTCTTTACACAAACTGAATTTCCTCTTTATAAGAAAAGAGTTAAAGTATCGTACAACTATTATCATTAAACCAATAATGATCCCTTCCTCAAAAATAGGAAGGAGATAATGTCAAATTACTATTCATCCCCAAACATAGTCTAATTGTAACAAAATTTACAAAACTCTTTCTAGAAATGTCTATGGGATTTATCAATGACAAACTGATTATCAATGTGCGCTTGCTCCCCAAGCTCATACATATCCTAAATGGAATTTTACGGATCCAAATAAACCATTGTAAACCTATAAATCCAAACGAAAATTAATTAATAACAAATTATATAAAAACGGCTACAAAATTTTAATTTTGTCGCTGCTCTTCGAAAATGAAATAATAATAAATTAAAACGTAACTAATTCATACTTGCTTTAACAAAATTCTAAATTAAGTACTTGATCATCAAGGAGAAATATTATGTAAATCTAAGGTAGCAAAAATTTTGACCCCTAAAGAATTAATCACCACTGAGCCTTCAATATTGATAGATTTTTGTTTGAGATCAGTGATTTTCTTCTTGTATTCTGCAATCAAGGTTTTGTTGCTTTCCTTGAACGATTGATTTTCCAATTCGATCTCCATTATATTTGCTTGTAGAATAGGCATAGTACTGAAACCCTTCTTTTTCCAGAATGAAGCCTCAAGATTTAAATCATTATTTGGATTGTTTCCCTTGTTTCTTTCAACAGTAGGCATGGATTCATTTCTAAGAGGAGCAATTTTCTATGTTTCTTAAGGTTCATCATCATAGACAAAAAAAAAGTGGTAGAATCATTAGATACCTTGCTGGTCTTGTTTCTGATTAATCTCGAGATTTTCCTCCCTTGATGTTTATTCTTAAAATTATTCGCTATCATCAAATTATCCAACGAGCCATGAAAAGCATAATTCATTACTTCGTGATATTGTGAATTTGGTTGGGTAATAACATCGTGACCAGAAAAATCAATAGACATTTTACTATTTTTCATTGTCATTTCAGGTTCAGGACATAGTCCAAATTTCATACTCATGCTTCTTGTAATTCATGGCAAGGTCTATTGAGGCACTGGAAAAAGAGGGAGGATGCTATCATTAACCCCAATCTAACTAGTGGAATCAAGCATTGAATTTAAATAATGAGACTGGATGACCGACTCTTTGGTTTTTAAAAATTTATTTCTTTGGATGAAATTCTCCTAGGATTTACCTATTGGATCAAATGAAACTCAACTAGAATTCTAATAAAACCATGGTGTAAAAGAATCCTTTCATAATTAATACGGTCGTGCTGGTAAAAGTTCGACATCTTTTATAGGATTTTCAACAAGTAATAGTGAATATTGAGTTCAAACCCTAGGAAGACCGTTAACAGTCTAAAATGAAAGTAGAAAAAACGACTATAACGTTCTTCATAGGTAATATAATATTTGATAATCAATAACAGAGGATACCATTTATTATTAACTTGGGAGATAGACAAACCTTTTGGGTCATACGCTATTTTGGAAGACACTAAAAACTCAGACTAGGGAATGTCTTTTACTTTCTTGTTTTTCAACCACAATTCTCCCTTTAATGGCATATGTGTAGCCTATGTAATCATGTCTTCACTGACTTGCAATTCCATGTCTCCAATCTTTGTGACCTACCCATTAAAAGTCAGGGGGGGAATCCCTGGCTATTTTCAAATTATGACCACGAAAGGACAATAAAAATTTCAGCGATCTGACGTTTTGAAGCATTGGCATACAATCCTCATTGGCCTCTACCATTTTTGGACCAGGAGGTTTGACTCTAGATACTAGACCCATGACAGGGCTATGGATATGACTCATTAAATTTTATCGGGCATGAACAAAGGTAAAGGGACAAATACAAAGACAGATAATGAATTTTCTATTTACTAGCATATGCAACCCTAAAAACTTGAAACCCCAAATCATATCACTGTGTTGTATTCCAGACCCTATCCCATCCATAACATATGAATGATTTCATGTTTATGATGAGACAGAAAAGGACATTCTTGATTAGTACGTGGAGTGAATAAGAGCAACATAAAACACCATATGGAAATATCATAACTCGAAATAATTTATCTATCAGATCAATAATTCGATCAATCACATCAACCATAATCAGAGAATAATATAGATTGTTCATACAAGTTTTGTAATACAAACGATGAATGTTACAAGGTAACTAAAATGACCCCTTAGGTAAATTTCATAAGATCTTAACCAAAGATTTATTTACAAGAGGTTAATATTATTTATCTTTCGTCCAAAATTCATAAAATATAAGAAAATTAATAAAACTTAGGACAAAAGATAGTCATTTCATAGCTTTTTCATGAACATCCAATTTTGTAGCTCA